>OZ035997.1:94133469-94220969 GCA_964035015.1 Corallium rubrum
TTAAATTTAATTGAATCGTATTTATAGCACAATGTGTGACAAACACTAAACAGTAAACTTATTCAATAACAAAAGTGAAGCAAACACTTTGCAAGTTTAGCTCTTGAATTTTTAAACTAAACGTTTAACTTACTTACCATAGTTGTATTATTGGACAATTTTGTCAGCCTCCGACAGAGCAAAGCTTTTCTTTTGACAGGCTTTCTATTCAAACCGGTATATATTTCTGTGTTTACTGTTTACTGTTGGCTGTAAGCAGCTTTTGTGAAGAGCTGTAGCTTTGCCGCGCTTACAGTTACCAAGGACACTGGGAAGAAATTAACGATCACCACTTGTTCCCAACTGTCAAACTGACATTACGTCATTATATCAAAAACAAAATCATGAACTAATTCAAAATGTTAATTCTAAAACGTTTATTAAAACTAAAAATTTAATTCTAAACACAAAACTAACCTGACTCCAAGAAAACACAAATCCTAACCCCAAAAGAAAAAAAACAATAAAGAAAAAGAATGATGTCATGTCAGTTTGATAGATGGAAAGAAGTATTTGCCCTTCCTTGGGACAAATCAATATGGCCGACTTGGACCAGAAATCACGAGATAGACGACGCAACAGAAATGTTGATAATTTGCAAGTAGGTTGAATCATTCGAACCGCTGAAGGTTATATTCTAAAGTAGGAGATTGTATTTAAACTCTGATGTTTGTTTCAGCTTACAGACGAGGAAAGGAAGGTGTTGAGAGAGTGTCGAATGAACAGCATGATCCGAGGTGCGTTCAGTTATCCAGAACTTTCAGTTTATCTAGTTTATTATATTATATAATAGTAACTAGTCAGTGACTTGAAGTTACAAAAGACTGATACATCCGCCAATTCCACTTTATATATTTCCAGCAATAATGAGTAATGCCCCCCCCCCCCCCCCCCCTCCCGCAAAGGCGCGCACCAACACCCTACATGCCAACACTCCACCCACCAACATCCCACCCACCAACATCCCACCCACCAACACCCCACCCACCAACAACACCTGCCAACACTCCACCCACCAACACCCCACCCACTAACATCTCACCCACCAACACCTGCCAACACTCCACCCACCAACACCCCACGCACCAACATCCCATCCACCAACATCTCACCCACCAACATCTCACCCACCAACACAACACCTGCCAACACAACACCCACCAACACCCCAACCACCAACACCCCACCCAGCAACATCCCACGCACCAACACCTGCTAACACTCCACCCACCAACACCCCACCCACCAACATCCCACCCACCAACATCTCACCCACCAACACAACACTTGCCAACACCCCACCCACCAACACCCCACCCACCAACACCCCACCCACCAACACCCCACCCACCAACATCCCACCTGCCAACACCTCATCCACCAACGCCCCAGCCACCAACAATACACCCACCAACATCCTGACAATGCCTCCCTCCATCCTGCCAACATCCCCCTCCCTATACTGCCTACATGTGGGCATTTGCGATCTTTTTATTTTTTTAATGCAAATGCTCTGGGGTTGGACAGATTAGTGGTGACAACACCAACTATGTACCATCACCTCAGTCAGGGGCAGTTGCCTCCCTTCTTTTTAAGTTTTAAGGGAAATTTTGGAGGTCAAAAGTTATTTCTAGTTTCTATCCTTTTTGAAATTATCAAAAGTTTTTTCATATCTCAATTTTTTGGACTGAAATCACCAATTGAAAATAGTTCTTAGAAATAATGGATGCATGGTTAAAACATGAATGAACAAGACACCTGGGTCAGGATTGGTGTTCAATCAGGCTACTGGCAAGTACGTGGAGCCTGAATCGAAGGCTGAATGTGGTATATACTTCACACTGGTGAACATATTTATAATGATCAAGAAAGTTGTCAGCCACATCTGATCACTGTTAGACATCCTACTATTTTCATGCTCTTCTTTTAAAACAACAATAACACTGGAAAGAATGGAGCTCAAAGTTTGGGTATTCAACTGCTGAAAATTCATGCTGTGGAATCTGGTGGAGTTAGTCCTGGGAATGAGTTTGGGTGCACTGCTGGTAATATCCAGTGTGCAGGTAATCTGCAGGCACAAATTAATGTTTAGATGCAAAATTTGGCAAGTACAGGTAATACACCATGTGGGTAATCACCTGGAAAATATGGTACCATATCTATAATTTACTGTATCTACTACTTATAGGGACTTCTCTTTTTTTTTTAAATTAAGGTGTTCCTGCTGGGGTTTTGGCAGCCTTGCTAACAAGTTTTGCTGTAAAAAGTGGTAAGACATGTGCATGTACACTGTAATAAGTGAATGACCAGATTCACCAAGAGAGGTTTTGGGTGCTAGGTCAAAAAAATAGGTGTGGTCCCCTGCCCTATTCATATTTGTTCTATTTTATAAAACCATAAAAGGCATAAATTTTTTTATTAAACCATAGTGAATTGAAAATGCTATAGGGAGCCCTATGTCAGTACTGTAATAAAACGTTCTCTCTCCTAAGGTAGTACAATTATAGTACATGTATATACATGTATTCGTAATAATTAGCCATAAAGGGCACAATGGCAGCAATAATCTGCTTAACCATTTCACTCCCAAATACGGAATTTTCTGTACATTATTATTTTACTCTGTCTAACACCAAACGATTTTACTCATCAATGGGAGAACTCCCAGAAAGTTGGAAGTGAAAGGGTTAACCTATCTGGGTTAAGATGTAACTCGGCATGTCACCTTATCCCCAACTTGTTGTTATTGATTTCTAAGCATAATTACTACCAGTACTTTTCTTTTATTTTTACCTTAGTTAGTTAATCTGCTTAAATTTGTGGAGATATAACACCCCAATTGGCAGTACCAAGAAAGATGGTGGTGGTACATTTAACCACAATGCTTTGCAACCTCAAATCAGTTTAAATAACAACTAAACATTGTTTAGTATGCTAAGATGGATTAAGTAAGCAAGAACTTTATTCCTACCAAAGTTGATCATTTTAAAATCATATCTAGTTCCAATAATTCTGCAAGAAACAATATTTACTGCATGCAAAGGATTGTGGTTAAATGTACAAGTTGCCATCTTTTTCAGTACGGTCAATTCCCACTTTTCTGTTTTACAAGGGCCCATAGTAATTGGTATAAGCTGTAGTGGTATCCCTACCAGATTTGTATTTTGAATGCTTATTTAATAATATCAAGTGCAATAAATAAATAAGTAAATAAATAAATTAATAAATAAATAAATAAATATTAAATAAATAAACTAGAGGGCAGTCGGAGGCTACATATACCTCCACCAGTGGGTTATTAGAGATGCAGGCTAGCTCACGTGACCAAAACATGCATGTACTGTATGAATAAAATGCCTGATTGCACTCATACCAAAATTATGCAAAAATATTTGCATTAAATAAGGATAATGAGTGCAATCAAGCATTTCTTTGACATGGAGAATCTTGCGGTCAGATTGTTGTGAATTTCTCATTACAAATTTTGACTAAATTCAACGAAAATTGTCGTTTGGTCGTTGGTCTACCGCCAACCCTTATGCAAACTTTCATGAAAATCAGTGCAAGATATCCTGGCAACAGACAGACAAACAAACAAACAAACAAACAAACAAACAAACAAACAAACAAACAAACAAATAAACAAACAAACAAACAAACAAACAAACAAACAAACAAACAAACAAACAAACAAACAAACAAACAAACAAACAAACAGAATAACAGACAGACAGACAGACAGACAGACAGACAGACAGACAGACAGACAGACAGACAGACAGACAGACAGACAGACAGACAGACAGAAAGGAGTAAAAACCTAACCTCCCGGTGGATGTAATAAATAAATAAATAAATAAATAAATGAATAAATAAATAAATAAATAAATAAGTAAATAAATAAATACATTTAGGAGCCATCATGACAGTGACAATCATTAGGGACCCAATGTAATAATCAATACTAAAACTTTAGTTGTTGATTATTATTATAGAACCGAATTTATCTTTCAACAGTTGAGATATTGTATAATTTCTTTGTTCAAAATGTTTACTAGACAGTATAATTTACTGTTAACAAATGAAATATGCTGGATGTATACATTGATGAAAAACATGAATTATTCTTAGGACAAAAATAAGATCCCAGCTCAAAACTTTTAAATGAAGAGCCATAACAAAAGAATAAACAATATAAATCGATTTTACTAACGTTTCGTTACTTAATTATCAGTAACCTCTTCAGAGCGAATAAAGTAATTACAAATGGTATTCTTATATATATGTACAATAATATAGTGTCATATTGCAAATAAAAAACGGTCGGAAGAGGATAAAACAATTTAAATTACAAACGGTCAAATTATAAGAGATTAAAAATTTTAAAATTTGAAATTACAAACGTGAAAAATATAGGATTAACAAACGGTCGAAAAGGAGATCAAATTATAACATAAAAATTATAACTAAAATATTAATTGTAAGGCTAAAACAGAGAAAGAGGTACAGAAGAGATATTTTCAAGGTTTGTATTGAGAAATCAGTAAACTCTCGCGCAGTAAGAGTTCAAAGTTGGAGTCAGATTTAGAAGAAGAGGTAACAGAGAAATCAGCGGAGGAGAGGGTATGAAAAGTTTTACGTGAATGGGATAGAATGCTAGAAAGTTGAGAGACAGCTAATTTTTGACCAGTTAAAGGAGAAACTCCCATGTGTTCCGAGATGCGCGTATGGAAATGTTGGCGTGTTTTTTGGCCGATATACAACGCTGAGCAGCATTGACACTTGTATTTATGGACAATACGCGGTCTCAGTATGAATTATTCTTATTAGGTAGATTCCCTCATTTAATCTATTGGTCCCGATTTTATTATGGAGGTATTGTAAATTGACTAATTGTTTTTTGTAAAATTAGCATGTGATCGAGTTACAGTAACCTGGTATTTTCCTGAATCTTTTAACATGCATGTGTGAACTGCAGAAGAACTACTGACGTTTCGACCGGAGCCATATAGTTTTTGACTTTTTCCACCTTATATTACTCTGATGAAAGGCTCTTCTCGAAACGTTTATTTCGTTGCTAAAAACCTTGGCAGAAAAATCGTGACGCTTTAAAAACGAGCTGTTCGCGCCTTATTTAAACCGTGGGGATTTTTTTGGCAATAAACTACCCTAATGTCTTTGTTGAGAAACTGAAACATCGTTAATAAAATCACCGTCTGAAAGGTTTGAGTAGATGTCTGAAAAAAAATATACCGCGTTTTCTATAGAATGAAAATAGAAACGGAAGAATGTAATCTCGGCATATTTTACTCGGCGATAGATAAAGTATAAAGTATTTTATATTATAATTTGATTTTGTCAGATAAAAGAAAAATCCTCACAACTCTGACCTTTTGTTTTGGACTTACTCTACATTTCAGGGCCCCTATGGGCTATGGATACCAGCCTTTGAGCTGCTGTTTTTTTCTGTCTACATATGGGGGACACTATCCGGGGGAATCTAAGTAAAGGGGACACTATCCGCTAGCCCTCGGACACTCAGTGGGGGGACACTATCCGCTGTGACACCGGCACCACGAACAGTCATTATTTATTGAAATAATTCCCAATTCTTATTGGCCGAATTTTGCATGTTTGTATTTCGTAATGTTTGAAACAAAACAAGACACCTGGTCAGGTGTTTACTTAGGCTACTGATTTCTACAAGCTTGGTGTAGCCTGTGCATATCTAGAAAACTTGCAGAACAGCGTGCACATAAGTGTTTCTTAAAATGTACGTACATAAAGTTTTATAGCATTATAATTGTAGTTAATATAGAACCGCACTGCGACTCACTGTTTGTTTGATTGTGTTATGTTTGTATATGGTTAGCGGTAACTTTAATTCTTGGTTTTCGAGTATTAAAATGTCTATCAATTTATTGATATCGATTTATTAAAATGTCTATTGATTTACTGTAGTCAATCAAAATAGTCTGGAATCTGCTCTATCTTTTTGTGAACTGACGTATATACAATTGTGCACGGTGAGGACAAGGAATTTTTGGTATGATAAAAAAATCATCCAAATCAGCGTTTGGGTTCAGTCATTCAACCGTGTTATTTAATATTAATAAGCAAAAAACAAAAGATTTGTGCGCGATGAGGACCGTTCCAACATAAAACCACAGCTCGTTATAGTCGCTTTGAAGTTTGCCGAATTTCCAGAGCATATCTAAATTGACTCTGGCTACAAAATGCTTAACCTAGATAATTGGTATCGTAATGATTTATTTTGTGTTTATTTTAATTATTGTTGTTTTCTCTCCAACGCACGGATGTTTTACTTTTTTAGCATCATTTACTGGAGGGTTACTCTTTGGAGTTGCTTCATATAGAAAAACTTGTCTAGAGAAAATAATGAAATTGGAAAATTCTGCACTAGCTGACCAAGTGCGGGATTATTTTAAGAGGTGACTGCAATTCTTTAGTTAACCAAAAGAGGGCAATGCATGGTATTTTGGTTCCCCCACGTGATTGGGTTTGGCTGTAAGTCCTGTAAACCACTTTGAGATACATCTGACGTCACGGCGGCCGTATTGGTGTACCAAAACAATGAAATGGCGGCCATATTGGTGTACCATCTTTATCCTATGGGAATTTAGCTCTATTCTTATTCAAATATTTCGGTTTCACAACCCCATGGCGAAAACGATCTATGGTACAGTTATCTTTGAAGGATAACTCATTTTGCTAACAACTTTGGAATCTGCCAAAATTCGTCAGTCAAAACGGAAAAAGGCAGCGGTATTTGCGCAAGAGAATCGTCCTGATTTACATAAAATTTTCGTTTGATTTTTTCAACGAAAACAGTTTGTATTTTTAAGATAATCAATAAAAATGAACATTTCTATGCATCAGTTTTTCGGCTAGTGTCTGTATATCAAATAAAGAGTGGCTGCTTCAGTGCATAGTCAATCGAGATATGGTCTAGAAACTCAACTAAAGTCTTTGGTCTATCTTTTTGTTCGCCTTTATGCATTTTTGTGCACGGTATGCGGTCACTGAACACATTGTATTTTAGTATAATGAACGAACTCAACCGTGCTATTTAAATATTAATAACCCTAAAACAAAGGATGTGCACGGTGTATGGTACGGTTCAACATAAAATCACAGCTCATTATAGACGCTTTGAAGTTTGCCGAGTTTCCAGACCATATCTCGATTGACTATGTTCAGTGGCGTCGTGGGAGCTGTTCAACAGGGTGGGGGGCTCAAGTCCAAAATTTTCAGACAGGTGTATTTTTCTTAATTTTTCAAGTTTTTCAAAATTTTGAAAATTTCCGACAAATATCAAATAGTAGGATGGGGAGCTGTAGCCCCCTTCCCTACCCCCTGGCCACGCCGCCGCTGGGCTGCTTATGTTTTATGTTATAGTTAAAATATGAGCGGCCGATCTTTATGGGCATTTATAATGGTGAGCCGAACTTGCTTATCAAATTGTAAGTGTAAAAAATGATGAACTCTTTGTTTAAGAGTTGTGTAGGAAAGGTTAGATAAGATCATTTTAACTCAGAAAAAGCCACTTGTGTCTTTAACTTTAATAAAAAAAACATCGGTGTTTTATTAATCGAGGTTCTAACAGTATATACAAATATTGTTTGAACATGCATTCATTTCTTTTGAATTTTCCCAATGAATTGTTAATGATTTGATAAGTAATATATCCAACAACAAGTCAGTGTTCTTCCTCCGATTTCTAAATACAGTCAAGCAGGTTAAGAATACGAGGCGAAGCCGAGTTCTTTCTTAACCAGTTTGGCTGTATTTAGGGCATTGGAGGACGAACACTGACGAGTATTGGATATAGGTTTTCAACGAATTTATATTTTAAGAGAAAATCGACCTAAAAGTTTGCTAATTATGGACCGTAATCTTCCTCCGATTTCTAAATACTGATTATCAAATTTGTTAATAATTCATAAGGAAAATTCCAATGAAAAAAGTATCTTTGTACAAGATTATGTTATTGATTTATTTAACTGATTCTTTGCACTAAATAAAGGTCTGGAATAGAATATACTGGTCCACAATCACAGAAGAAGGATACTGGATTTGATGGTAGGGAAAGTTATCGGGGGGGGGAGGGAGGGGAGAGAGAGAGAGAGAGAGAGAGAGAGAGAGAGAGAGAGAGAGAGAGAGAGAGAGAGAGAGAGAGAGAGAGAGAGAGAGAGAGAGAGAGAGAGAGAGAGAGAGAGAGAGAGAGAGAGAGAGAGAGAGAGAGAGAGAGAGAGAGAGAGAGAGAGAGAAGAGAGAGAGAGAGAGAGAGAGAGAGGGGGGAGAGAGAGGGAGAGAGAGGGAGAGCGGAGGGGGAGGGGAGGGAAGGGGAGAGGGAGAGGGAGGGAGGAAGAGAGAGAGAGAGAGAGTTGATTTCAGTATTACTAAGCCCAATTTCCCGCAATTTGTTCTTTTGGTTATAACTTATACATTGGATGTCTGGGTTAAGATTAGCGTTTCTGTTGGAGGTCAGGCTTACATGAAGTACCTGGGTTATATGGAACATGAACTTACAACCAATTTTTTTCTCACAACACCCCTACTGTTTTTTGTTTGTTTTTTTGTTATATGCTTTTAGCATCATGTGGGACAGAGAAGTCCCCTAGGCATCAGGACTGAATTCTAGACACTTTAAATTGACAATTCAGGATAGACCTGCACCACATTCAGCGTTCGATCTGATCTTCCTCGACCCACTCCTACTCTTTGCTCATGCGTTATAGAGACCTCTGCACTTTCCAGTAGCCCGAGTGCACACCTGCCCAAGTGTCTTGTTCTTATTGCAGGGAGAACTCGTGAACTACGCGTGTTAAAACGAATGAGTGTTACTCACATGCTCGGAACATACATTGCTCGCGAATGCATGTTATTAACATGAGTCTGCATGGAATGAGTATTTCCCCACGCATACACAGTGCGCGTGACTGTTAATCTTAGCTTAGCTCTCTAATCTTAAAATAATTAGTGGGTGTTTTTTTAATCTCTTTTTAGAATCTGAAGTGAGTAGTTATATTCCCAGTGGTGAATCTAACTCTACTTTGGCAAGAGAAAGTAGTTCCTATTCTTCAAGGTAGAACACAGTATATTTTGTGATGCAGTAATTAATACAATAAGTTGTTAATCAGACACTTAATTACATTTTGACCGCCAAATAGACTAATAAACTGTCGTTATAGCAAGAAGTGTTCTAGCTGCAGTACTCTACTGTTGTACATTCCCTAATACTGAGGGAGGTTATTTACCCTATATGATTGCGCATATGTATAGACCTTATTCAATATATATATATATATATATATATATATATATATATATATATATATATATATATATATATATATATATATATATATATATATATATATATATATATATATGTAATGTTTACAACACGAGCGGCCGTGTTGTATTGAATATACAATCACGAGCCGAAGGCGAGTGATTGTATATTCAATTTCGGCTCGTGATTGTATATTCAATACAACAAGGACGCGATTGTTGTAAACAACTTGTGAAATGAATAAATAGTAAAAATCCCTTTGGGATATTGAGATGCTAATTTGCTAATTAGTTACAAGCACTAGTGGTTGTATCAAAAGAGTATACATCCACTAGTGGTTGTAACTAATTAGCATCATTGGTTTTAGTTTGTATGGGGTTTACAGGGGTAACATGTGACGTAATTTCTGAAATTGGATTGGCTGCAAAACTCATGAATTAGTAATGAATTTCACAAATATATATATATATATATATATATATATATATACTAACGCATTCCTTCTGTCCAGCAGTCAAAGTTTTGACTGAAGCTAGATCCGCCATCTTTGATCTTACTACTCCCTGTCCAGTACTCTTTGCGGGCTTAAGAGTAGTAAGAGTTCACCGGGGGACCGAGGGAGTTTGAAAACCAGTCAAACAATACCACTAGGATTGAAACAGAAAAAAAAAATACAAGCAAATACAGTTCGAAATCTACCAAATGCTACCCTATTTTACTACCAAAGGTACATCAATTGTTTCATAATGAAGTTATGGACTGTTTTTGTTGTATTTTTACGAGTTTTGTTCAGTGAACTCGATGTAAGTTAAAATCTGATACCTGGAACGCTAACGTAACCAAAAAGTGAGGCGCGGTTTGTAGGTATGATTCAGTCTCCCACAAAATGTTTTTTTACACGGCCGCCCGTCTTGAGCGAACTGCGAAGGCTCGAAAAAAGGCTTGAAAAAAACTATTTATCAGACTAAACGTGCATTTAATGGTTTCCCATTGTTGTGCAGTGCTGTTGTTGTTTTATTTACTGTATAGCAGTCCAAAACTATACAGTAAATTAAAGTAGGGATGAAAATAGGCTGAGAAAACATACGTCCTTTTGCTGGCTAGGATGAAAACAGCCAGCTGAAAAGGTGAGAACAAGAGTTAGAAAGCTATTCTTGTACGAGTTTGAAGACGTATTGATACTTGATATTTCATAATATACATCTGATGTCATTTTCTTATTTCTGCTCCTTTAATTTTTTGTTCGAATGTGTTAAACGGCCTTTTGTAACTAATGATATTTTAAGAAATAATTGACAACTAGATTGTTTATTTTTCACGTTTACTCATGGCTAGTTGTTGTTTTCGGTACGAATGCGGAATGCTTTTTAAACAAAACGACATATGAAACTGGTACTAACGGCACATTCTATACTAAGTTTGTGTTGATTTTTTGTATCCTCTTCGGAGTAACGAAATTCTAATATATGGTTTATATTATAACGAAAAGTTTGATCTAATTTCTTGACTGACAAACTTCGTGCACGTTTTGTAAAGACAATGACCCTTACTATAGCAACAAATAAACAATTATTGCATAATTAGTTCGGCAGCATAGCACAACCATTTAAAATTTAAAATGTTCGTTTAGCAAAGCGTGATAAAATGGTTCAATAAATAATTCTTCAAACCTTTTTGAGCCTTCGCGGTTCGCTCAAGACTGGAGACTGAAACCTACCTGCAAACCGCGCAGGGGCCTAGGACTGCCTCACTTTTTGCCCCACGAATGACAAGACACATCGAGTTCACTGGTTTTGTTATGTAGGCAGCAGGCAAGTTTATCGATTACCGGGCAGAGTAAAAAAACTACGAAAAAACAGGTTTTACTGCTTAATAATACTAACAAATGCAAAAAGTAAGCTGTAAACCTTGTACAGTGTTCTTTGTTTGATACCAATAGCATACATTTTTTAATGTGGCTTTTTTCGTCTATTTTCGTGCTACAAAAACAGTTTCCGTGGCGGCCATCTTGGTACTCCCAATTCGTCATCTCCGCTGGCTTCATTTTTGGAGCCAGATGAGCAATCCAGTTTATATAGAGATCAGTAGTAGAATCCATATATCAATACATCCGGGGGTCCGTATGTCACGCTCACAATGTACAAAAAAATATACAAGTATAAAAGCAAAACGTATTGGCTCGAACAAGCAAAAAATAATTACTATACTTCTAATTTTTTATAAAGCATAGAGTAGTAATGTTGCCGAATATATTTTAGGTCAAGTGACGAAGAAACCAACTTGAATAGTTTAAATAATTGGCAAGGTGATAAACAAGAAGAGCCAAAACATAGCTTTGAAGAACGTCGCAAACAAAGCAGACAAAAATGGCACCAGAGTAACTATCCCATTCGATCTAATCAGAAACTGGTAAGTGATTACATTGCATGATTCTACCACCCCAAATACGATATTTACTTATAAGGCAACAATGATATTAGTTTATTCATGCATAAATTATCTTTGTGTGGGTCATGTGCCGCGGTTATAATATATAGGTTATACCGTTATAGACCTTATTCAAAAATTGCTGCCGAATTAAAATTCTTTTATATACATATAAATTAGCCTTTATGAACTCGTTTTCATGTGGGAAATTCTAAAGAATTTTTACTTTAAAACGAGGTCATAAGGGCTAATTTATATGCACATAAAAGAATTCTAATTCGGCGGCCATTTTGGAATAATGTCTATTGACCTTGCATATTAAATGACCTACTATATCGCTTTAAAACTACGTCAAGAATACTATTTTTAAATCGTCGTAAATAACGACAAATATCATCTATATCATGAAAAAACTAAATCAGTACCTAGAAGTCGGTAACTAAGCTAAAGTTAGTTAAAACTACGCTTATTAGTTACCTCCTTCTCGGTAATTAACTCTTATTTATAAGGCAATAATATGATATTATATCTTATAAGGCAATAATATTAATATTTGGGAGTGTTTTACCAGGGGTTACAAACACGAGAGGACAATGAAAACCACGAGGCCGTTAACTGAGTAACTTTCATTGTCCTCTCGTGTTTGTAATGGCTGCAGGCCGAGTGATTTTTATTGTTTTCGAATGTTTGTAAAACATGAGAGAATAATGAAAATCACAAGGCTGCAGGCCGAGTGATTTTTATTGTTTTCGAATGTTTGTAAAACATGAGAGAATAATGAAAATCACAAGGCTGCAGGCCGAGTGATTTTTATTGTTTTCGAATGTTTTACAAACTCGAGGGAACATTGAAAATTACGAGGTAATAGGCCGAGTGATTTTTGTTGTTCTCGAGTGTTTGTAACCCCTGGTAAAACACGATACACGAGTTTATGAAATAGCTTCTCAATCGTCTATTTTATTGAATTTATAATTAAGAAATGTGGTAATAAACGGTCTTTTGTTTGTGTCGTTTATTATCTGATTTCTTAATTATGAATTCAGTTTGCCCGACCTTTACCGGGTTTCAAAACTCATGCACATGATTTCTTTGATAGGCTAATTAGCTCATGAATTATTAATGAGTTTTTGAAGGGCATATTGTATATTTGTGGCCCGTATAGTAACATTTGCACCCGAGCGGAGGGTGCAAATGTTTCTACAAGGGCCACAAACCGACAAATGTCATGTTATTATCATTATTATCAATATACAAGGTCAAAAAAAATTAAAGCATACATGTTTTTTTGCTGACAGATGTTGTTTTTAACTTGGTTGGTTTTAGCAGGCTGCAAATGTATTTGCGGCCCGCTTGGTTCGTCATCGACCCACCGCTTGAGTGTTTTCAAGAGGGCGGTTTGTCATTTGGCCTCGTATATTGATGATAATACCATGATCGCCTCGGATTCTTTTGTTCTCCGAGGGAATGTAAACCTTGTATTTCCCTCATTGCTCATGCAAGAGGGAAATTTTTCCTTTGTCTTCTAATTTTCCCGTGCATGTCGATGAGGGAAAATTAGAACACAAAGAAAGCCTTTGTCTTCTTCTAAATTTCCCTCTTGCATATATTTTCCCTCATCAACATGCACGGGAAAATTAGATGCAACTTCTCTGATCAACCATGTAAATTTCCTGTCGGTAAGATTCTCAAAGTTTTCCTCGGCGATCATAATAGTACAAACTAATACCATGACTTTTCGGGAAATTAACGATTAAATTTCCCTTTTGCCTCGGGAAGATTTGTGAAAGTCCGAGGGCCATTTCCCTCAAGTCATGTTAATATGGATTTGTGTTGAGGCTCGGGTGGCACAAGTTGTTTAGCCTGCGAGCAGGCCATCACCTCCCACGCCTCCCAGAGAGCCTGCTCGCAGGCTACAAGTTGTTACGCGCTGTCTCTCACCACTGAAGTTAATCCCGGTCGAACGGGGTTAGTATCTGTGGGTATCGGGGTGGGATGGGTGACTTCATGTGAGTAAAAATGTTGATTCCCTCCCGTGCCTCGAGGGTTTTCACCGAGTTCTCCTGTTTTCCTCCCTCCGCAAAATCAACGCCATGAATTGATCAGGGATAGAGTGGCGCCCACCTCTACCATATCGAAAGAGGAGCCTTCTGTCTGCCTTCGACTGCGGTCGACCAACTCACTGATATGAATTCCATGTAAAGTGTGTACATTATATATATATATATATATAGTTGAATGTCAAAATATATTTTAATCTGAGTTTTTATTTATCGTTATATTGACGTTTGTATTTCAAAAATTATAATGGGATGACGTTAAAGTAGGCATAATTTGCATACACACAATGTTCTGTTTCAGTGACATACTTGAATAGCATATTCTATATTTTATTTTTTCCCATTAAAATTTTCAAGCATGCCGCTTACAGGAAAAAGAGAAAGAAACACAAATGCCTACTTTGACGCCCATTACCATTTGGGAAATGTGGGAAATACAAACCTCAATGTAACAATAAATGAAAATTCAAATCAACAAATATTTTAACAAATATATATATATATATATATATATATATATATATATATATATATATATATATATATATATATATATATATATATATATATATTTATAAAATAACAGGTATGCTACGCACGCTCTGATTGGACGAGAGCCATTTTCACTCAGAGTACAGAGACACGTTTGACGTCATTTTCATTTTATATTGTACAACGCATGCTCTGTTTGGTTAAATCTCACGTAATCACTGGCGTATTTATTTGATTACGCCATCATTCGTCAGCTGAGTCTCGGTCACTTTGGTGGCTTCTCCTTGGTTTTTTACCTCGTAAAACGGTTAGTTATGTTATAAAACAAATAGAAAATCGCTTTTGTGACTCTGTACTGTGATACAAACACGAATGACGCAATTTCAACCGGAAAACATGTGTGAAAACACTCGGCTTCGCCTCGTGTTTCCACTAGGCATTTTTTCCGGTTGAAATCACGTCATTCGTGTTTGTATCACAGTACAGAGACACGCAAGCGATTTTCTATTTGTTAAATATATATATATATATATATATATATGTAATGTTTACAACACGAGCGGCCTTGTTGTATTGAATTATACAATCACGAGCCGAAGGCGAGTGATTGTATATTCAATACAACAAGGACGCGAGTGTTGTAAACAACTTGTGAAATGAATAAATAGTAAAAATCCCTTTGGGATAATCATATTGAGATGCTAATTAGTTACAACCACCAGTGGTGGGTTTGTATGGGGTTTACAGGGGTATACATGTGACGTAATTTCTGAAATTGGATTGGCTGCAAAACTCATGAATTATTAATGAATTTCACAAATATATATATATATATATATATATATATATATATATATATATATATATATATATATATATATATATATATGAAGGAAACGCCTGTGGAGGACGCAGATATAATAGCATTTTTATTCCCAGGATTCGAGAAAAGAAGATAACCAAGTACATGAGAACGATCAGGACCGCGACCACCACATTCCTTCTACATCCGAAGACAGACAAACACAAGGTACCGTGTGCTGCAGTAGCAGTGCTGCTACAGGTTTGGTAGCTAAGGACGCGCGTTCCCCACAGCCATGTGTTTCATGCTCATGTTTGCGATTGTTGAAAGCTGGTTATTTAGGGCATCTACCGCACCAAATGGCGATCGGCTCATCCGAAAATTATGTTAGAGGTGAATCAGCGCATTTTCTAATTTAGTGCACAGCATGGCTTTAACTTACTCCTAAAATGTGGGGAGTTGTGTTTTTAGAGGTCCTGGATCTCCCAAGGAAGTATACGCCTTCTGTAAACCATACACCACGCTTTCCGGGTTCTCCTAGACCGCCCTATCAACATCCCCCCCCCCCCAAAAAAAAATATTTTGCATTCCTACTAATTTTGAGATTCATTCTAATTCAAGTGGTTGGGTATATTTTCTATTATTTTAGTTTTGTAAACTTGGACCCAGTTCTCTTTTCAATCAACCGTAGCAAAAAAGATGGCGGTTGTACATTTTACCATAATCCTTTACGAGCTTAAATGATTTCCCACAAGAGCAAAACATGAACATGTTACCGTGAGTTTCTTTTTGATAACAGCTTTCTTACCAATTTTAGTATCCTTGCAGCTCTTTCGTTCAATTTTTCATCGAGAGTTTATGCTGGACGTAAAGGCCTGGCCAAACGCTTTCAACATTTCATTCAACATCGTTCAACATTGTTGAACGCGTGTTGAACGAAAATTTGAACATGTTCAACATCATTCAACAGGGGTGGCCAAACGCTTTCAACATTTCATTCAACATCGTTCAACATTGTTGAACGCGTGTTGAACGAAAATTTGAACATGTTCAACATCATTCAACAGGGGTGGCCAAACGCTTTCAACATGTTGAATCAGGGTTGAATTCAACAGTGTTGAACGATGTTGAATGAAATGTTGAAAGCGTTTGGCCAGGCCTTAAAGGATTATGGTAAAGCCAGTGAGCTCTATATATAACTGGAGTGATATCTCTGTGGCAATCTTGTTCCCAGAGCCCGCGAACCTTTCGGGCCTAAAGTACGTATAGTTCCAGTCTTCTACGCGGTCTGGTCAAGTCTGATCCAGTCAAAAGACCGCGTAGGAGACTGGAATTATACGTACTTTAGGAATACATGTCCGGTCAATGACGAGCAGATATCTAGAACTCACTGGGTAAAGGCTATATACCGCCATCTTTTTGCTGCGGTGGATTCAGAAATGGTGAATTGACTCTTCGCTGTTGTATTTTAAGGTTCCAGTGGAATCATACGAAGAAACAAATACGGAGATCCTCTCGAGTGAATTACGATCATACGTTGTACTTTGGAGACCTTCGCTCTGGTCAACTAGAATATCATTTCTAATAGAAACGCTAGCTATAATATACAACAAAGTTATATGTGAGAATTCATACTATTGAGCATTTACGTTTATTGAGGAGATTTTGATAGGCTCTTTTAAATAAAAAAAATGAAAATAAACATATAATTTAATTCCGGCATGATAACACACCGTATTTGTAAAGTGATTTTGATTTATTTTTGCCAACTTGTAAAATGATCTATTAAGGTGAAGTAATACGAGCAACAAATTGTTGCAACATTAATGTTGCGTTGCAAGTTGAATAGCGCGTTGTTGCACGTATTACCACCCACCTTAAATACTTGCAACGTAACAAAGTTGCGTTGCAAGTTGAAGAAAAATAGTAGATGACCCCCCCCCCCCCCCCACCCCCCATGTAGGGACCAAATGGATGCCGCCTCATTAATATTCAGCGTGACTCACGCATGACTCAAGCATGGCTCACGTTCTTTGCAAGGAATTAAAGAGAAATTAGTAGACACACTTCATATTTTTTATCTGAAACCTTGTTTGGAGGAATAGAGAGAGTTTTGAACAGCCTAAGTGTCTGAATTGGCAGAGATAACGTATAGACTTGGATTAATAGCATATCATGAATATTGTATTTTTAGGACCTAAATATTCAAACGGAGTAAGTCATCCTAAAATTATTGCCAACTAAACCCTGTTTATGAGCGAGGAAATTGTATGATGACGTGACCACTACCCAAGATGGCTGCCACTAAAGTTCATAGCTTTCGTAAATTGAAAACAGACAAAACGAGTTATTTTAAGAAAATTTAAACGAATGTAAGGACAAAAGAAGTACTCAATAAAGTTTAAGACGCTAATTTCTTGCATTTGTTTTTATTACTGAGCTGTAAAACTTTTAAATTTCTTGTTTTTTCTTCAGTGCCGACAACGAAGAAACTTCACAATAATATAAACTGAAAAACAGACTATAAAATCTACGAAGAATTCAATTCCAAGTCTTAAATTGTACCTTTTATAGTAATGTTAATGCCTTAACAATGTTTCGTGTTGTGTACTTGCCATCTTTTGACTATAATCGTTGTTAAACCGTGAAAGCTAAACGAACCGGCATCTGTTGTTTGCTTTACGGCTTTTCCGATTCCCCCGGCACAGAGTAACTTTCCTCAAGCCCATTTGGACTTGAGAATAAATTATGGTTAAATTTAAATTTAGAATACGATGCCAAGATTTGCGAGCCCCTTGGTTTAGATATTTTTGTGAAAGGACTAGCAAATTTGAAAATTGATAAAAGTCTCATTGAAATGTTCAAGTGTTGACCATGCTGGCACGTTACGAACATCAAGAGCCGGAATCCGAAAGCGAAGACGAAGAAAGCGAAGACGAAGAAACTGACTCCGAAAAACAAGAAGAGTCGGACGCGGAGTATTGGAGTGGAGAGGACTCGGAGAGAAATGAAGAACTTACTGGAGAATGTGAACACTGTCAAAGTATTATTGCACGTGTTGTATATTTACTTCAGTGTCCTAAATGCTCATGGAAAGATTTCTATCAGGATAACAATCATTGTAAATTATGTAACTTGGGATCTCCCTTATCTTTTTTACATTCAATTGGTTTCTGTACTGCGTGTCCCAAGGCTTATATTACCGATGGAGTCAATGAAAATAATTTTGAAGCGAAATAAAAATAGATAATCCTCAAATTCAGCCTCGGAAAAATACATCAAATTCGACACCGGAGATAAAGCAAGAAACTGACGATCTTCAGTGGGGTTTCCCTGCTACACCTAAAACCTATTTTGTAACACCGCCTCCAAAAGTTGAACAACCGACGCTTAAACATAATTTCTTTCATAACTGGGAAAGCTCTTCGGATTGGAAGAAAGCGATTTGGAAAAGATGTCCCCGGGTGAAAGAGAAGAGTATGAACACCATCTAATGATGACTAGATCAAAATATTTACCTATGACAAAAGATGATGTGTCCCAATTATCGTCAGAGAACAAGAAAGACTCATGCTACCTTAAAAATAAAAACACCTAAATACAATCTAAGAAGCAGACCTTACTAAAACTTTTTTATATGTATATGTTTGAATCAATAAATAAATATCTTATTTTAATACACGACTCGCCAAATATTCTTTCTGTGGTAACACTGGTAATGACCTCGCCTAGATTTGCCTAAGCGGTAAATCCCTTAATGACCCCTAATGAGTTTCTCTTTTGTCTCCTGCACGTTGCACTGAGGATAAATATTCAAATATCACACTTAGTAACAGAAACCGTAGCAACGCTTTCAAAGTAATAAATCGCTTTGCCTTTATATTTCGACACTTAAATCGTTCTTTTCACGATTTCTCGAAGTGATTCTTCGTTCTGTCTTCCTATGGTTTCCTCGCTTATAAACGACGGTTTAGTTAGCAGTGATTCTAGGATGACTTACTCGGTTTGTACTCCAATCAACCTAACAACGCTTTCAAATTAATAAATCACTTTGCCTTTAGTTTATATTTAGACATTTAAAATCGTTCTTTTCATGACTTCTCGAAGTGATTCTTCGTTCTATCTTCCTACGATTTCCTCGCTTATAAACGACGGTTTAGTTAGCAGAAAATAAAGCTGCCTGAAAGCAAGCTACATGCCCGCAGCTAACTTTTCAGGGCACCGTTACTAAACTTCTAACCCTAACCATAACTCATCATAATGCTTCAGTTGAAAAAAAGAACCCAATCAGTTGATTTCGATTTTGTATTTTATTATTCTGTAGTACATGTGACGTCATTTCGAGATTCTTTATGAAAGGCCACCGTCAATATTAATTTTCATGCAATATCAGTTAAATTTGTTTTTCAAACATGATAGTAACACAGTATAATACCATGATCGCCTCGGATTCTTTTGTTCTCCGAGGGAATGTAAACCTCGTATTACCCTCATTGCTCATGCAAGAGGGAAATTTTTCCTTTGTCTTCTAATTTTCCCGTGCATGTCGATGAGGGAAAATTAGAAGACAAAGAAATCCTTTGTCTTCTTCTAAATTTCCCGCTTGCATATATTTTCCCTCATCAACATGCACGGGAAAATTAGATGCAACTTCTGTGTAAATTTCCTGTCACTAAGAACCTCAAAGTTTTCCTCGGCGATCATAATATTACAAACTAATACCATGACTTTTCGGGAAATTAGCGATTAAATTTCCCCTTTGCCTCGGGAAGATTTGTAAAAGCCCTCGGGCCACAAACCTTCCCTCGGCTGTGGGAAATTTAATCGCTAATTTCCCTCAAGTCATGTTGTTACTTATAACATAGTGGAGGGGAATGGTTTGGAAACTCGGCAAAAGTCATCGTTCCATGTTTGTTCAATTTGACTAATTTCACGGTCACTGAACGGATTGTATTTTCTGTATAATGAAGCAGTCATCCAATACAAACGTTCGGGTTTAATTAGTGTAGTCATTCGTCGTCACGTGTTGTAAGTCCTTTGTTCGTTGCGTAGTCCTTCGTCGTCACGTGTCCATAGAATTTCCTTTCTTCAACCAATTCCCTTCCAACATGAACTATTGTGTTCATCAACATGACCATTTCATAATCCTGAAAGATAACGGAGCTTCCAAACCATCCCCCTCCACTAACTATGCTTATAATAATAATTTTAGTCATACCACATCAAACCCTAAGTTTACTCTTGAAGGGTATATGAAATGAAAATTAAGTTTGTCTTATTTGGGGAGAACTCTTAAAATAAAATAATAAAGTAACATTTTTTGCAGTTTTTCCATATCTCACTTCGTTCTTGAGAAAATAAGATTTGTTTGATATGCAAAAAAAAACCACTGCATACATATACGTCACACTGGTTATTTTACAATAAACTCATGCAATGTGACGTATGCAGTGAGTTATTTGCATATCAGACAAATCTTATTTTCTCAACTGTAAACTTTTTCACAGTTTTTTTTTTACAGTTTTCTTAACTGTAAAAGATGTTACTTTATGATTTTAAGAGTTCTTTCAAATAAGACAAACTTAATTTTCATTTCATATCCCCTTTAACCTAGATAATTCAAAAGCATTAAATGCTTCCATCTGTAAAACGATTGACTGACTGATGTGCAAGGTAAAAGGAGTTTACATGACTTTTTGAAATAACTAATTGAGTAATATGTATAGGTTAATTAATGGTCACGAGTGTGATATGGGATTTACCATCACGAGTGAAGCTTAACAGCCACGAGGGGCCGTAATAACCATCTTATCCCATGACACACCAAAAATTACAAGACAAGACAATAGGTGATTGAAAGCAAGGTTAAAACACATTTCTGATGAACGATAAAATGCTTTGTTTCAGTGAATATTCATTGTGAATGAAAGCATTTGCTGCTTAAATTAGCAGTATTAATCTCATTTGTATGCATAGCGTGATAGCATTTCCCTCTCTTCAAAGCCCTGTCCATTTGATGTCGTTTTGCTTTGCTGTGGTAGGAATTTCTATGTCACCTTCCTCATAAGACAGTTGGATAAAGGATTTAACGCGTCTCTTGGAACAATGAATTTTTGGTGTGTCATGGATAATGTATAGGATGTCCTAGTTTGCCTGTCAACTACTTTATATCTTTTATACGCATATATTGCTAAGCCCTGATGGCTTGTTTAAGAATAAATATTCGCTAAATCTCCCACACGTTTGCTAATTAATATTCACATTAAATAATACTAAAGGGCTGTTCATATGAGGCGGGCTAGCCGGTTACCGCGCTGATTTTATGTCATGAGAATTTTATTGAGAAATGCAAAATTGCCTTGGTTTATAGCACACAGGGTAGTCTAAATCTTTTTTGAAGTTATAGAAAAATTTTCGTGACGTAAAATTAGCCTACCGCAATAATTTGAACGAGCGCCCTCCCTCAGATAACAGCCCCCTCCCCTCTGATGCAGATTTTAGTGTAGGTTAAGCACCTAACCAGAAGTTTATTAGCAATATATAATCTCGCGAGCAAACTTATAACATGATCAAGGAGGTTTTCTAAAGAATTTAATAGGAAAAGAGCTTATGACGACAAGTTTAACATACATTTAATTAGTAGTTAAACAAAAAGAATGCTTCTATTGCCCGCGAGGACAGTTTATATAAAGTTGGAAGGTTTATAACCTGTATTTAGTATAAATTTACAAGTTTATAATGCAAATCCTCGAATTTCATTGGCTATTGCAGGAGTTTATAATTGGTGATATAAACCTCTGGGATAAACCAATGAAAGTCATTCTTTTAAAAAAAATGACCAATGACAAAATGCGTAGTATAGCACGAACAATGATCATTAGAGCCAGCGGTTGTTCTGTTAAGCAACAATGGCGTCGAAATTATAACGGAGTATGCAAATGAAAGAAGAAATTGAACATTTAGGCGAAGCAATACGTTCTACAGAAGAAGAAAACCGGCCACAAAATGGTTAGAATGGAAATTATTAATGGTAAGAGCGTTAAATTGTTTATCTGTGTTCGTTTAAAACGAAATAACTGGAAACGAAACACATTTCAAAATTACGCTTGCTGTTGACAAGATTTCGTGATGTAAACTATATGCTAATTGAATGTTTCTTTCAACTTTTTGTCACTTTTACAAATCAAAGGAGTGGATATATATTGTTTCAATATTGTACATGAAAATCCATGCTAAATTATGCAAGAAAACTTTAGTTTTCCATCGGTTACTGTACGGGCCAAGGAGGTGTCCGAAATGACCGTTGAACGTTTGTTGTTGGCAGTTAAAAAATGTATTAAACGAGCCTCAAAGAATATCTTATGTTCGAGAATTTACTTAACTTTTGCTGGTAAATTTATACTAAAACAATTAGACAACTCGCCCTCGTTTTCTATAAGCGATAGTCAACTCGGCTTCGCCTCGTTGACTATATTCGCTCATAGAAAACTCGGGCTCGTTGTCGAATTGTTAAATATAATTACAGAATCATCCTCAGAGAAACATGAGGAAATTTTTTTTCTCCTGTATAAATATAAACTGCGGTACATCAAAGAAAACGGATTTGAGCATATAATTACAGTCATTTGCAACTCACTTTTCACCCAAATCTTCGGAAGTTCGTTCCGAAGTTCGCAAATTCGTTGGGAAGTTCAAAATTCGTTTTGAATTACGCATTTGACTGGATGCTAGGAACCAAACAACCAATCAAATACTTAGTTCAAAAAGAACTTTCCAACGAACTTCCGAACGAACTTCCGAAGATTTGGGTGAAAAGTAAATTGCAAATGACTGTAACATAAGCGGGTTTTACAGTTCCTGTGTGTAGTCCTGTCTTTAGTAAAGTTCTTTCAGATTTTTTAAGACTTAAATAACCACCTTCCCAAAGCCATAAGTGCTCTGGGCGCTTATTCCAATCATTACGGTATCTCTACGATTGGTGTAGTACACTGTGCTTGCAACATATTCAATGCCTATTTGTTGCAAGTGGATGCTTTTATATCTGTAGAACAGTAAAGTTCACCAAATTGGCAAACTTCACAAACTTAAGCTAGCTCTACCACATTTACTGGTTCATTTAATTTCCTAATTTCCATTACTATCTCTGAGGCCTACCTTGCTTTCACCTCTATCTTCGTTATCAATAGTGGGATTATCGTACGAACTGACAGAATCCTTCGCTTTAAACAAATCATTTTCTTTTTCAGGCTTTTCGTTCCCATACGTTAGAAGTAGGTTAGTACTAGTGGATGATTCGTCTTCAGCACGGCCAGCTTCCGAGAGGTCAACGGTGGGTAAGTTCTTCCACTCAGGCAGATAACCCCCACCAAACTCGCCCCCACCATCCCGATTGTCGTCAGGCTCGTTACTACCAGATCCTAACCCAGGCTCGCCGGATTCCATTTGTAAATCACCATAGAAATTTCCCGGCTGGAAATGCGCTTTATTAGCACCAGTAAAGCCGCTGAGCTCTAATTGTTCTTCATTCCCAAGATGGAACATGCCCGCTGTCCGCTCGTGGTGACAACGCATAATTAAGGCCACTACGCCAATAAGAAAAGCCAAGCCTAGCACTACTCCAAACACAATATAAATGATCATTGCGGTATTACCCTCCTGTTCGTCGTCATCTGCCGGCTTTGGAGTAACTGAACCCAACACGGTTGTCTTGGAGACTGACGTCATCGGCACCATTATGACAGACTGTGAAGTCTTGGAAGACATCATGGACATGGGCAATGAAAGGGACGATGTTCCTACAACAGGCTTTAAGAGCGAGATGAAACTGGAGAATGATGACTTTATGGTAACTGATGATATGGGAATGTTTGCCTCTGGAGTTGATCCAACTGAGAAGCCACTAGCAAGAGTTCCTTGCCTTACTGTGGTAGAGGCATTTACCGTGGCTACAGTGGCATCGTACATAGCTGTAGACAAAAATGTGTGTTTTAGTATAGTTGATGACGATGTGGCATTTAATACAGCAAACGACTCAGACACACCTACTTGGGTCATTAGCATAGATGTCGTCACGGGGGAAGCTAGCATGGATGACGTCACGGTGGAAGCTGGCATGGATGACGTCACGGTGGAGGTTATCATGGATGACGTCACGGTAGAGGTTAGCATGGGCGACGTCACGGTGGAGGTTAGCATGGATGATGCTGTGACGTTTACAAAGGATGACATCATGGTGGAGTTCGATATGAGTAACGTGACATTGGAAGATGACATCATGGTGGAGTTCAATATGGGTGAAGTTACATTGGAGGATGACATCATGGTGGAGTTCAATATGGGTGACGTGACATTGAAGGATGACATGGGGAACATCGGTGATTTTGATGCATTCACTATAGATGACGACATCACTGTCCCATTCGCCATTGAAGTTGACGCAAACGACTGTGTTTTTGTAACCATTGGTATTGATGTTGTTGACTTACGTACTCTTGATATTGACCTTGCTGTGTTATTGACAACAGCAACTGACGATGTAATTTTTACGACTGATGACGTAGCTGTGGTATTCATCCTGGCTGCCAATGTTGTTTCTACTCCAAGTACTGACGCTCTTGTCAACACTGATGACGACATATACGTACCAACCGAAGACATTGACATCACTGAAGATGAAGATGGTATTGGGACAATAACGGATGTTGTTGGCAACGATGAGCCCGATGGTACTATGTCGGTTGCTGTTACCAATGGTATATTTTTCAAAATTGACGTCGTGGTCTTCAATGAATTCCCAGTTCTTGAATTTAAGCTTGTTACAACTGAAACACTTTGAATGGATGTTTCCTTGCCAAATGATGTTTCAGTAGTCTGTATTGGTGACGTGTGTATGTCAAATGACGAACTAATTGCTATGCTTGCTTGCAATGAACCAGACGTTCTTTTGGCAGATGTAGCAGTTGGGGTTCTTGAAATCGTTTGATCCAAAGATTTCCGAGTAGTGCTGGCGGACACATCAGAGTTTATTCTAGCTGTCTGATTTGTGTCAGTTTTTACTGTAGATGTTGGATTGTTTCCAGTTTGAGCATTATCAGGGGCGTTCTTGCTAGTTGACTGTCCATTAGTTAAAACGACGAACATGAGGAAAGTCGTAAACCGCAAACTCGAGCCCATCGTAGAATCAAATGTTTTTCTGGTCTGGCTGCAAACAAGAAGAAAATAAACAATGTATAATTTACGCTAAAATAACGGTATATAAGATTAAGAGTTTCTGTTCAAGATAGATTTTGTGGAAACACCACGTTTAATATTTATTTGTAAGCTTTCGGCCTGTTGACTCAGGCCTTCATCAGAGCAATATTATGTGTTTCCACAAAACTTATCTTGAATACTATTATGGCCATGCAACCTTTCAAAGAATTAAGATTTTCGTTGAGACTATCTTTAATTTCATTCCAATTTGCACGATTGAAACAAAAAGTGCCCGACTTTTTATATCATATGAAATGCAATCTAATCAGTATGCATAAGAGTCCATACGACCAAATACGACACTACGTGCGCAATATGGCATATTATAAATCTATACGTCCATGTGTTCCTATGGCTATGATTGGTTTACACAGATAAATCCATTAAATAGCAGGCTAGAATGAATTAATAAGCCAGTTGCCCGACTGTGAGGTCGCTGTTGCCCAACTTGACTTATTTTTTCCGACAACTAGGGGGTTGGGGTGTGTGTGGTGTGTGTGTGTGGGTGGGGTGTGGGGGGGGGGGGTGTGGGGGGGGGGGGGGGGGGGGGGTGCAGCCCCCTCGCTCCCCCTCCCCCCCCGGCCCGTACGCCTAGGTGTAATTTTGTTTTGGTATTTTTTTGTAATCACGTAGCTACTGTAAAAAACTCTCTGATTGGTAAAGTCAGTAACGCGTATGGGAACAAATTCATAACTAACAATGTGATTGGTTATTTACAGTCAATCGCAAAACGTACCCCTCCGTATTAGGTACATCGAAAAAGAAAGCCGTGTTAAGGGGGAATCTGGGACTAGAAAGCTCGTGACTTATTAGAAAGACGAACACAAATAAATGAACAATGTTATGACAATCGTCAATCTCTTCATTAAGTTATTTCTCTACTCTGCACACAGACGAAGTCAAAGAAGAGCGCGCTCCACGCCCGAGCCTTTGCCCCTCTTTTCGGTAAAGCTATCGATCAACAAGAGAGTCAGGTAATAGCAGATACATGTATGCAAAAAGTCGCTAGTTTCAATCCTCCGCGGAACAGCAGTTTTTTACCGCAAAATTTCAAAATTACTCCAGACAAAATCCCAAAGTAACCCAAAGCCCATCTTATTTAAAATTTTGGTTAGTCATATTTGGAATCTACGCACCACAATTCATACATTTTGGTGTTACAATGCGTGGGGAAAAGGCTGTACACGTGGTGTAGTCATTTTGTTGATCGATATAAAATAGGTACGCATTGCATGCATACACCGACCTATAATAGTTCGATATCACCAACGTCTTAAGGCCGATTTCCACTAGGCGGAATTTTCAGTGCGGAGGGGAACTTTTCTTTGTCTTGTGATTTCTCGGGTGGAACTAATTAGAAAAGACAAAGAAATAGTCCGCTCGGCGCGGAAAATTCCGCCTAGTGAAAAACCGGCTGAACAGTATGGCTTGCGGAATAAGTTGCTAAAAGACAAAGACTGATGCGATTTTCTGGGTCACTTAAATCAGAAACCTGGTTTGCCGCTTAATTACATGTAACAAGACACACTAGCGACTTTATACTGAGATTTTCTGCGTCACCTAACCTCTCCAACAACCCTAAGCCCTAGACACACCAGAATTTTCTAAAATTGCTCTGAGTGGGCCAGGTAAGCAGTGACAAAGTAGTGTAAAAAAGTAGAGTACTGTGTAGGCAGTGTATTAGGTCTTTTTAGGAAAGAGGTCTTAGAGACGATTGCCACCCCCCCTCCCGCCCAACTGACGACAAGGCGTCTGTGATAGGTACAATAGGTCACACGTAATTTCACGCATATAGCATATGTACACGCCGTTACCAAATACCTCGGAAATTTATCACATTTTCACTTTGCTCTACTAAATCCGGTGGGAGATCTACTTTTCTTTTCGGGGGAGGGGGGAGGTTGCAGTTTGTAAAAAATAACAGTGCTCAGATTTATATAAAGCTGGCTATAAAAGAAACTACACTAGTCTAATTAATTCCAAAATTGAGGTTATTTTCTAGCTACAGTATTTCGCTATTTCACTTAAACTTTGAAAATGTTCTCGTGGGTCCATATCCCAAACCCTAGTTAATTCTGGTTAATCTATTTCAAAACACAGTATTAAAGTAATAAAATTACTCATAATATCTGCATATTAATTATACATGGGCGTAGCTACTGGTAGTTGCTATCTACTCATCAACAGAACGTGTGGTCGTGCAGACGCGAATATTGATACTAGGCTCTTGTAGTGCATTAGTATAGCAAAGACAGATGGGTACTTTGCTTATGTAATACTTAAAACTTAAGCACCTCGTGTTTTAGATGTGATGAACGCACAGCGAATGTTTTGAACAGTTTCAAAAACGATCCATTTTGTAAGTTAGTGAACAAGTAGTAATTTTGTGTAGTAATTTTGAAAACTGATAACGTTGTCTTTAAACTAAGCCGAGAAAATCAAAGCGACAGTTTATGAAAATCAGGAGGGTTTTTAACAGATTTAAAGCCACGAAAATAATAAAGAAAATTGGTTTCTTTTCCGTCATCGAGACTTATTTGACGTGTTTATTTGATTTCAAGACAGACTGTGTCAAAATTCAGTGTTTTTCTTGCAACTTGCAACAAATTTACCCATTAACAAAAATCGCAAGTTGCCCAGAGGGGTGTTACACGCAAACACATTTTCCTCGAATATGTCATCGTCACGTTGATCCGCTGGGCTCCAGTCTCGAGTGCGCACGGTATCCCGAAATTCTTACATCTGGTTGGCTAGCCTTGAAAAGAATCGAACTTTGTTGCAAGTTGCATAAAAAAGTAGAATCCATCCAACTTTTCGTGCAACTTGCAACACAGCAAAAATAACAAAATTGCAAGTTGCTACGGGGTGTTACGCGATGCGATTCTTTTTTTGCAACTTGCAACATTCAGTGATTTGTTGCAAGTTGAAAGAAAAATCGCATCGTGTAACAGCAGCTTTAGTGTTGAGAAATACTCTGTATTTTTTTATCACTGAACGTATTACTGTCGTGGCAATAGAAGCGTTCCTAAAATAATTGTGCAATTCGTTTGTTCAAATTGATCAATTCATTTGATGAACTTCCTGTTGATTATTGCTAAACTTCCTGTTTTGAATTTGATTGGTTCCTGGTTTTTTAATAACCAATAAGAAAAAGGATTATTTGCCAAACACCAACCAAATTCAAAACAGAATTCAAAACAGGAAGTTTAGCAATATTTTCATCAAATGAATTGTTCAACGTGAGGAATACAACTGCACAATTATTTTTGGAACGCTTCTATTGCCACGACAGTAAAGCCTTCACGATTTTGTTTACCTACAAAAGCAAGGTATTTTTTGGAAAAATACAAAACAAGGCAAAACTGTAATATCATGTGTCACCCCAGTCCGCATTAAAATAAATAAATAATCAATAATATTAACTAGAAATGCATCAATGCAACAGCCCCTCGCAATCACTTTTTACGTTTTAATCAAGAACGTGGTACATTACGTCGTAAAATCGTAGTTAATTGAGGCAGCTCTTTTTTTTTTCAACCTTGTGTTACTTATATTATACACTGTAACTTTATATTTAATTTAATTTAAAAAATAATGTATACTTTACTCTGAGTTGTATATTATATGGTCTTTTAGAATGAATAATTATTTGTAAATTAATTTCTGAGGTGACAGATGAGAAGTGGGAAATAAAAATGTGTTTTTTTTTAATTATAATTCAAAAGGCAAGGCATATTAAAACCATAATTTTTAGCCAATTTAACTATTTAAGTAAAAACAAATCCATCTTTATTTAGACTGTAACTGTAGACACCCAGGAGACTCAATTTGCCAGACTTATCTATTGGAAATTAAATAATAGATAGAGGTTAAAGGAAGCAGTGATATCTGTCATTCCAAATTTCTGTGGGCATGTCTGAATCCACAGTCAAATGTTCAAACATAGCTGCATACAGTATATTCTTTAATTGAGAGTTCAAAAGAATATTCAAGACTAATATGCTGCATGGTCTGATGAGTGTTTTCTCAATTTTTGTTGATATAACAAGACTTTGGCCTGTCATCTGACAATTTAGCTGCATGATCATCCAACAATTTTGGCCATCAGTCACATGCAGCCATGCACTACTTCAAACCTTTAATAAGGCTTGCCAAAAACAACTGTCAATTACATACAAATAAAAGTTAACTGCTAGCCGGGCTATCATATCTATTCTTATTTAGAACAAGACTTCCACATGGTTCTGGCAGTTGCAATATTGTATATGCATAAAAGCTTTTATTGTCCTTGAATATGTATGTTACACAGATGTCAATTTATTGTTATTCTGGTTATATGATGCAATTGTATAATACATGTAGTTCACATGTCATACATTTGTAGCTTAATTAATTTACATGTAAGGCCTGGCCAAATGCTTTCAACATTTCATTCAACATATCGTTCAACATTGTTGAACGCGTGTTCCCCCACAAAAGAAAAAAAAAAAGAAAAGAAGAACAAGACGTATATGGCTATTGAGCACTACTGAACATCTTGGTTTGAAGCAGGTGTTAATTTCTATAGGTCGTCTAATTTCAGAGTTGTGGGCATGCAAGCTTGCATACAGTTTATTAGACTCAGTGAACTACTTTCCTCTTATCATACAGCTAGTCAATATTTGGCTTTATTTTGAGTGATCCTCTTACAGATTTTATAACACATTTCTGGAAAGGGTACCCTACAACTTTAATTTTGATTTCCCTTTTAGTATATAGTGTAAAAATTCCATATTTATTATTATGACATGGGCAAAAGAATGCTGCAAACATACCACAGTATTGCAATCAAACAATTTACAAATCCAAATTAGATACAAAACCAAAAATGACTGTCAAAATAAAAATTATGGTTCAATTAAGTCATATATGAATCCCATTGAATGCGTGCCTGGTTTGACAGATGGTAGCCAGGTATTTTACTCATTTCTTGCACTGAAAATACATCTAGAACTTGCAAAAAACTGGTCAGTGAAACCAGACAAATAAAATTAAATAGCAGTGCCAGACAAAATAGTTATTTATGAATAAGTCTGGGTGAGGAAATGATTATATTAATTTAAGTATTATACTTATTATAAATTAAAATTTGCCTCAAAGGACACAATATTATCCTGCATGATTAAACTGCATGCTCTAGATTGAAAGTGATACGTGTTAAAACCGAATATGAAATCACCAAAGCCATACTTTACAAAATAAAGAAAATACTGTAATTTATTGCTACTTGAAAATTTAAAAATATACTTGGTACCAGCTGCTGGTTCTTAAAACAATTATCATAAACACTTTCAAAATACTGTCAATGCAGAACGGCAACAAATCAACAATATAGCAGTTCCAATATCGTGTTACAGTAAGACATACACGATTATATTCCTGAATATTAAATAAGTAATTTTGAAAGCGGTGAACCTCAACAACCAAAACAACTTCCGAAAGCTTAATCAGTATACAACGTTTTTGACATAAATGGGTCGCCGTCTGCTTGGTCTGCTCAATACCTTTATATTAAAATATCAGACCGTTGGGTAAAAATATACACAAACAATTAGTTCCGATGGAGTATCAATTTACTACAATGGCGATTTCAGCCAGAGGATTTGAACTTGCCAAATTTAGTTGCAGATAATTTTCTTAAAGAAACAAACCCTTCCCTAGGGGTCTGAACGTTTACTTTTAATAAACACAATTAGACAAACAAGTTTCCCAATGAACTGCGACTCCTCCTTTATATTTATTTCACAAGACTACAGTATTCTTCGCTGGCATTTCGACGTAGTTTTTAAAGAACTTATAATTATTTACTGTAACCGAAACCGCTTACATAATTATTATTAAACTTTATCCCTTTATTAACAACAACAAGCACAAGAACAGGAAGACCTTCGGGATCCTTAATATATATAAACAAGAACCGCATTAGCCAAAGAAACCCCAAACACTTTATATTAAAAAAGATAACAACATACTTAGACAAATCTGGAAGTCGGACGGTATAAAAGAATCAGTATTAATTGAGCGTTACTTCCAGTTCCCGAATATGAGAATATCTACTGAGGCAGATATGCGCGTGTTTTGAAAACGTTTAGTAAATACCACTATACATAATCACACTAAAGTCAAAGGAAAGTACTGGCTTTTCACTTACGTTCATCGATGTTTTATCTTGAAACGGCAGCAGACAATAAAGACAACAGAACTTTGTCTTCCACTGGTATAAGTGTATATGAATAATACACTTCTCAGACGATGTTTAAACAGCCGTATCACGAGGTTGCGCCGTGGGTGGGTGGGTGAAACAACAGAACGTCCGGTCTTGTAGTAGCAGAGTCCGGTTTTAATTTCATAATTATTTTCATTTTTTGTTTCATTTTTGTTAAAAAAAATAGTCTTTAAAGGCAATAGCGTTTCACCAATTGCGGTGCCATGATCGCCATCTTTAATTCGCAATGCATGGATCTATCCAGGGTGGGTCATTTCTGTAAAGCGCTCTAAATTCGTCAGAATTCATGCCACAAAAATAAAATAGCTATGAATTTGTAGAATACAATGGTGTCTTTGGTTTTGCGATAAACACAAACTGTTAATAGTTGTGAATTTTTTAATTAAAACCAGAGGGCTTCACTCCGGGCGACTTAAGAACAAAGCCAATCTCGTCCCCAGAGTTTGGCTCTGGGAACGAGATTGGAACAAAGCGTTTTATTTTGTTCAAAATATTTTTTTGTACTTTGATTCCGAGATAAATTTCCAGCAAAACGGTGTCAGCGTTTTTTGATGGTGGAGTTTTGCCGATTTTATTGACGACCAAAGTTAAAAATGCTGTTTTTCGACCAACATTCCGACAAAATAAGTCATAAATTCGAAACCAGGCAATAAATAAAAAAAACAACACGCTGACACCGTTTTGCTGGACATTATCTCGGAATCGAACTGAGAAAATTTTTTTGGAGCAAAATGAAACGCTTTGTTCTTAAGTCGCCCCGAGTGAGGCCCTCTGGTTTTAATTAAAAAATTCACAACTATTAACGGTTTGTCATGTTTATCGCGACACCAAAGACACCATTGTATTCTACAAATTCATAGCTTTCTAACGATATCTATTTTATTTTTGTGGCATAAATTCTGATGAATTGAGAGCGCTTTATAGAAATGACCTTGCAAACCTTAACGAAGACCTTAATTAAAATGCTCTGATTAAAATGAGTCGTTGTCGAGCTTGGAACTCACGTGAGTAGAGTTGTAGTTGATCTCTTCTGTGCTTCGAGGGTTTTTCGCCGCGTTCTCCGGTTTTGCTCCCTTCGTAAAATCAACACCTAACATCTTAGCTGTGATCCGTTTGTCTGAACTGTGTCGTAGGGTGGAATTATGCCTTGGAGCGCCTTTGATATCCTCGGCACAGCCACGTTGATCTTGTCATGACATTAGCTGCAAGTAAGTCGGATGATTAGTCCCCCAGACCCTTTACATTTGTCATGAATCTATCCTTATACGTCCGAGAATTGTTGCTTTTACCAATATAACAACAATGATATTTAGACATTGTTGCCACGATCGAAAGTATTTAAAAAGAAAAAATCACCTCATTGTATCTCAACACTACGCAATCTTGTTACCTTGGATAGACCACAATGCATTGCGAATGCAAGATGGCGCCGCTATTGGCGTGGCGAAGGCTATACGTTTGGAGGGGGGGGGGGGGGGGAGGGGGGGGGGGCACGACTCAATTTTGCCGACAACATGGGCGTGGCTCGGACCTTTAACAAATTTAATAAAAGGAAGACAAACAATGAAGGCAATTACCAGTACAACTGCAATAGGTATACTGCGGATATGGCATGCAATACGCCTTACTTTCAAACGAGCCCACAGTATTGCTAGATTATTTACGCATACTTCGTCTGTGATGTCCTTTTAACATATTACGTTCTTCTAGCCTTTCGTCGCTAGTCTTTGACATGCGCAAATTTTTCACAGTTTTCAATTTACTGAATATCCTTTCATCTTCGGCCAAGTAAATGCCAAGTGAAAAGCTCTGTTACTTATAGTGAGAGGAAACGTGATTTCTGTTCTTCGGATAACACCCAATGAAACACCTTGCCGGATGGACGATACCGGACATCGGGATTTTTTTACCAAATCTTGTCACCGATCCAATCTTGTCGGGAAAGTTGCAATTTTTTTGTCAACTTTGCCGAAATTTTTTCGGCATTTTCCAATAAAATTTATCCGAAATATAAAAGTGTCACCATCGCATCAAACGTTTTGTCTCGAAGATCCCGAACAGAAATTTGCCAACGGCAGTCCGCGTTTGCCTACAAAGACAACATTGGGAGGTTGGGGGGTTGGGGGGGGGGGGGGGGGGGGGGATGGGGGGAGGGCGTCACACTACCCCACCCTACCCTCACCATTCTGATAAGGCCCTGCAGTTTTGCTTGAGACAAAAATTATATTTGTGTGTAGGGTCACAGGGAAATGAACAAATTATGTGATAAACTGAATTAGAATATATATATATATATATATATATATATATATATATATATATATATATATATATATATATATATATATATATTAACATATATGATTAAAATTATATAATCATTTAGAATTTATTAACGTGGATGGTTGATGTGCAACATCAGAATAAGACTGGACAAGACTGAAATAACAGAATTGTCAAAAGTATATAATTTAATAATCAGTATATAGTTTAAGTTGGGGGTCTACCTGAGTTTTTGATAAAACAGTCAACTTTGTTTATAAGCATGCTGCCTCCCAAGTTCTATTACAAACCCTAACATATTATACATCAATGGAAAGGTTATTGAACAAAGATTACAAAAAAATTATTCTTGGTAGCTTAGAAGTGAAATTTGACACTTCAGTGATATGTAGAACATTCCCCAATGCGGAAAAAATCTCACATCCAGTTGAGAAAATATATTTCATCACCATTTTGATGAAATTTCAATTTTCTTTCAATAATACCAACTACACAGATAGGAGATTGTTTTAAGCAATGGATTTTTTTTAATTCCACCTATGTTTGTCACAGTGATATTTTGAAATATGCTAAATTAAAAATTTGAAAATGTTGATGGTTTTTTCATGATAATTTCCTTCCATTACCACATATAGAACATTCTTTCGCTTAAAACACTGAGCTCACTGAAGTGTAGCAGCACGGAAAATTTCAGCTCAATTGGATAAATTGTTAATGAGATATCTTTTCTCAAAGTGTAAAATGTGCGATTTTGAGAAAACGGCATTTAAAGTTTAGCATTATTTACAGTGCCTAAATTTAACGCCTAGATACCTAAATTCAAGACCAAAGTCTTACTGGAGATACTTAGAGATGCTTGTGTTTGTTGCGTTGTTCCAAGTACACACCTTCTAAACAGTTTACTGTCACTCAAAGTCATAAATACAGGCTTTAAGACTTCTAAAAAAACTGGAGGCAAGCATCTGCAATCTCCTCAACAGATACTTAAGCAAATTGACGTCTCCTTAAATCTATCTTAAAGGTCCTTTTTCGTCCTGTATACTTGGCACCAATATTGAAATGAGCAACAGCATCATACACACCAAATTTCAAGACGGACGCTCCTACAAAAACTCCTTTTGGTAGCCTGTTCCAGATCATACCAATCCAAGCATTTTTTTAGATTGCCAGGGGGGCGCAACCTACTGTTCAATTGCCACGACGACCGTAGTGTATTATGGGATATATTTTGAAAATAGGACAGCACCCAACATAGTCCTTCGCCACAAAGAAATTTTTTACAAAGAAAGTCTCCAAGCAAGTCGCAATTCAAACATTTCGAAATACTAGAGCCATACTTCAATACATCTATTTCACATATACGAAGTTAAATTTTAACATTTTTACTTGCTTCGAGACGGACTTAAAACCAGCCTCCCATACTGTCACGACAGTGTCTCCAGCGAACTGGAAAAATACGAGGACACGAATCGCAAAGTACTTCTATCACACAGTTCTTCGTGTGAAAAGGATCGGGATCACCAGACTTTATGATGTCTTTACCCAACTGCTAACATAGTTAAGCCCTTTTCAGGTTTTCACACAACAGAAACGTAGAAAATACGTCCTGCCCGCGAGAACCGTTATGCTCTAGTAACAAAACAACCTCGTCCCCAGTACTTTTCCCACGCGGTCCATTTAAAATTAACGAAAAAACCGTCTAAAATTTCAAAAACATACCAAATACACCGAAAACAGCCTGCAATGGCTAAACAAAGGTCTCAACCTTTGTTTTAGCAAAAAAGAAAAAATTTCATTTTTCCATCTATGCTTAGGTGGACCCCCACCTTAATTATATAATGTATTGAGAACTCTATACAACCTCTCATTCTGAATTAAAGATCGTGATGTATTGTTGCTTCAAAAACTCAATAATAATTAATTCATGAGGAATACACAAAGGAAATCACCTAATCCGATTAGTATCACAACACATAAGTTTAACATGTAAGAATCTCTATAATTACACCACTGATCTCCGTATATAACTGGATTGCTCATTCGGAGCCCCAAAAAATAACGAATTCGGAGTACCAAGATGGCCGCACGAAAAGAGACGAAAAAAGCCACAATGACATTAACTAAATTATATTTCTGCCATTGATATTAAACAAAGAACATTGTAAATGGTTTAAAAGCTTAGTTTTTGCATTTGTTGGTATTATTTAGCAGTCAGTTTGAAACGAGTTATTTTGTAGTAGTTTTTTATTCCGCCCGTGGCGTTAATCGATAAACTTGCCTATACTCATAAAACTCGTAAAAAACCAACGAAATTAGTCAATAACTTTATTATAAAACTATCTATATAAATCATAAGTCTTTACAAATAGTGAAATAAAAGTGCGTGCTGCGTAGGCCGGAGAGAAAGAGAGAAAGTCCGTTACAAAGCCTTGAAGTATGTAGTTGACAATTTTGGACTGTGTTTGCTTGTATTTCCCTTCTGTTTTTCGGTACTTACAGTAAACTGACATTTCAGAATTACTACGCTTAACTCTTTCTTGTCCGAATTGGTCTTTAGTATTTTATTCTGGCTAACGCCAGACGATTTTACAACCTCGTACCCAGCGTCTTATCTCCGAAAAGACCCTGGTTGCGGCTGGTCACGTGTCGCCTAAACGAATTTTAAATCATGGGAGGGGTGGTAAGCTTTAGTAAGCTACACACTCAATGACAATGCTACATTCTACAACACAAGTCAGTTTTAATACTCGTATTCTAAAATATGATATTAAATTTAGGCGACCTATAAAGTTTATTAAAAGAATGACAAACGCGATTCAACAACTGTATTTATACCTGAGTTTCTGTTGATGACAAATGTGCGTGAAAGGACAGTCGGTTTGATGTTGTATTGCAATATTTCCTGAATGTGGCTGAATCGCTTCTTTCGGCACTTTTCGCCGCGGTTATCGGGGCATTGGCTGAAATGTCAATGCATTTTTTATGCGAAAGAGAGCGGTTTGGCTCTCGCAAACCAACGTCTTGAATTTTGTGAAATTTTGTAATCTTCTTTCACAGGGCCTTTAGATTAAACGAGGAAGAATACTCGTCGCAAGGAAGTTTTTTGCTGTAAGACATTTCGGCTGAATAAAGCAGTTCAAAATTTGCCTGGTACAAATTGAAATTCTTAACTTAAGGTACTTCACATCACCAACACTGCGACCGACAAAGTCGATATGTATTCGACGGTATGTACATATTTAGTCGATCGGTATATCTTCTTCGGGCTTTCCTAAACTTTTGGATTCGACATGATCTTTTGTTCTTCGACGACGTATACCACAGAAGAAAGCGAGATATGTTTCGTCAACACCGAGTAGATATTTTGCGATCAGACAGCCAGACAACGACGCCAGACGTAATATATTATTTGTATAAACAAAACGGTGAAGCGGTTGTAATTGTGCCTTTGTCACTCCTCCCTGAGTATTTTTTAAATCGGTAATTGAAAAGCTCCCAATTTTTAGGGGGCACGTGACCAGCCGCAACCGGGAGCGGAGATAAGACCCTGGGTACGAGGTTGACGATTTTATTCACCTCTGGGGAAGCCCCCGGACAGGAATGAGTTAAGCCCGCAAGGTACACTGAGGCCAGTGGCTTCAAAACGTTTACTGCTTGCATGTAATTAGATCGTCCAAAGTACCACCCCTCTAAAAAAGTGTCGCTCGGGGCACGTGCCTCCTTGCCCCCTGCCTAGTTACACGCTGTCCTTTCATCATGCAGTCTAATGTGGAAGGCAAAGGTAAAATCACGTGACGCTTGTTCTCGTTCAAACTGATTAAACCGATTATGAATCGTTTTCACTCTCACGTGATCGGTGGCTCCTTTGACGCGCGGTGAAACAATACGAAATGTTTGAGTAAGAACAGAGCTAAATCTCTATATGGATAAACCATAATACAGTGTGTATGAAAAAAACCGGAACCCTTAGAAAATGAATCAGTATTCTGATCTGTTCAAACAAGTTATTGTAGTAGTTTGAAAGCCCTAAACACAGCTCTGAGCCACGGATGCGTAAAAAACATGGTCTTAAGGCCCATTTCCACTCAGGAAAATTTTCTTTGGACAGGACATTTTCTTTTGTCTCAAACTCATTAGTTCTGCCCAAGAGCTCACAAGACAAAGGGAAATTTCTTGTCCAAGGAAAATTCTCCTGAGTGGAAATGGCCTTAACTCATTCCTGTCCGGGGGCTTCCCCAGAGGTGAATAAAATCGTCTGGCGTTAGCCAGAATAAAATACTAAAGACCGATTCGGACAAGAAAGAGTTAAAGAGATAGTTTATAACTCATTCCTGTCCGGGGGCTTCCCCAGAGGTGAATAAAATCGTCTGGCGTTAGCCAGAATAAAATACTAAAGACCGATTCGGACAAGAAAGAGTTAAAGGATCATTTCAGATCAGGAAAATTTTCTTTGGACAGAAAATTCTTCTTTGTCTTAAGTTCATTAGTTTCACCCGAGAGCTCACAAGACACAGAAAAATTTTCTGTCCAAGGAACATTTTCCTGAGTGGAAATGGGCCTTTATACACCTGGGAAATTAAGATAACCTGAAGTGTATTTAAAAGTGATTTAGTTAAAAGGATTTATTTAAAAGTGAGTATTTAAAAGCTTTTTAATTTCTTGATCTTCCTGTTTAAGTTATGTGCTGTTTAATTTATATAACGCAGCGTTTTTAGGGCTTTCAAACTACTACAGCAGGTTGTTTTAAAAGAATACTAATTCATTTTCTAAGGGTGTTTTTTTTATACACACTGTATACCATGGCTGCCTTTCATTAGTGTCGGTAATCAATAAGGCTATATGGTATTATGGTGTGGCCACCGTGACGTCAGATAAAAACAACCTATACTGTATAATAAATAATATACTGAAAGTCGTGGGTTTTCTCCGGGTTCTCCAGTCTAAGCCTTCTACAAAGAAAGCCGAGAAGGTGAGAGAATAGTATATAGGATGGGAGTTCTTCTGTCCGAACTGGTCTTCCGCCTTCACTATTTTATTATTTTTCAGGGTATTAAACCCCTACATGATTTTATTTATTTCTGCTCTTTAGATCGAATCGCAAAACCTTATAGATAGGGAGTGCTGGATCGCTGGTTCTCATGCATATATAGCCATAGTTATTAACCAACGTTTGGTAGACGTTCGTCAAGCTAGGATATTAGAGAGCTTAAGCATACAGGCGTTTTAGAGCCACGGACGGCGATTGAATTCAATAGCATTTTTCATTCAAAACAATGATAATGAGCAATTTAAAATTCCAAGAGCAAAGTGAACGCCGTCGTCGTTCGACACAAGACGTCATTGAGAGCATTTTCACGTTCTTGAGACGACGGGAACTTCTAGAACGTCGAGGCCTGTCATCGTTGTTTTACTACAATAGACATACTTTTAAAGTAGAAAACTTGTATTTTAAGGGGGATAATTTCATTACATTACAATATAATTAAAATAAAATAAAGGATCTGTATTTTTATATAAAGATGAAATTTAAGCTTATGAGCTAACAGTTTAGATATGTGATTATTGCTGCGAGCCGTAAGGCGAGCAGCTCACTAATCTTGACGAGGTCTGGGCTGAGTTTATATGCGTTCACAAACTCGATTTAGGGGCGATGATCTTCGGTATACGCAATGTCTACGGATCAGCGGCAGACATTATTAAATTGTGCGCTCGTTTCTTGGCAAGTTTGGCGCTGGAATATATTGATTTATTAAAGAGAAATAAGTGTATTTTTCTACTACACTATTATATCAAACACAACTCTATTTGTTCCTGGAAGTATATATCAAGGCCACAAAAGGCTTAGCGACATTTCGAGGGACAGACAGTGTATTTATAATATACGAGTCTTTGTTCATTAATTTTTATATGACATTCTACACCATTGTGCCGGGTAGGGATAAAACGCGGATGCGGATGGCGGACGGCGGATGTGGATGGCGGATGGCGGATGAGAAAAGGCGGATAGAGGATAAAACGCGGATGAGAAAAGGCGGATAGAGGATAAAACGCGGATGAGAAAAGGCGGATAGAGGATAAAACGCGGATGAGAAAAGGCGGATAGAGGATAAAACGCGGATGAGAAAAGGCGGATAGAGGATAAAACGCGGATGAGAAAAGGCGGATAGAGGATAAAGCGCGGATGAGAAAAGGCGGATAGAGGATAAAACGCGGATGAGAAAAGGCGGATAGAGGATAAAACGCGGATGAGAAAAGGCGGATAGAGGATAAAGCGCGGATGAGAAAAGGCGGATAGAGGATAAAGCGCGGATGAGAAAAGGCGGATAGAGGATAAAACGCGGACGAGAAAAGGCGGATAGAGGATAAAACGCGGATGAGAAAAGGCGGATAGAGGATAAAACGCGGATGAGAAAAGGCGGATAGAGGATAAAGCGCGGATGAGAAAAGGCGGATAGAGGATAAAACGCGGATGAGAAAAGGCGGATAGAGGATAAAACGCGGATGAGAAAAGGCGGATAGAGGATAAAGCGCGGATGAGAAAAGGCGGATAGAGGATAAAGCGCGGATGAGAAAAGGCGGATAGAGGATAAAACGCGGACGAGAAAAGGCGGATAGAGGATAAAACGCGGACGAGAAAAGGCGGATAGAGGATAAAACGCGGTTGAGAAAAGGCGGATGGGGGATAAAACGCGGATGGGCAAAATGACGTGGGGAACATAAAATAAAATCATATTAGATATAAAACCCAAAGAAAATTTTTCATGATGTCTTACACTGCTGGCGGGATTTGAACTCGCACCTTCGGGATTCCGGTCCGCCGCTCTAGGAGGCGAGTTCTATCCAACATAAGTGCACGAGATATTCTCGGGACAACAGACAACTTAACGCTTATATCCGTGAGGACGTGCAGTGTTTCATATAAAACCCTGTAGATATAAAACGAAAGAGAAAGAGAATTTAAAATGTCGGAAGAACTCAAAGTTTAATACGCGTTACATGGTGCGGTTTATCGAAGGCAAGTTGTTTTTCAAAATTTAGAGTTTGTCTATATCTACTGAATAAACATCGCTAACGACCCAAATAATGTTACGAATTTACGAGATTGTAGATTAGAAAGCACAGTACTGTTCTCATTGTGGCGGCAATGAATCAGAGGGTTTTTACAACACGCACATTTAATATGGCACTGTTCGTAGTTCTTTACTTTATCAGTCATCGACCGCTTTTGGCTAATTACTCGGGCTACCGCAGGTAGACGAGTCTAGGTTTCGGCTTTGTTATTTTTTGCGTTTTAGTCTTAGTCTCCCGGCCGCGCGAAATTGCCGTAATGGCCGCCGCTTTGCGAAATCGAGGTTTGGCGAGTTGTTTCTTTTGGACCAAGCTTTCATTGCCATTTTATCGATGTTTTTGAGTATTAGCAAGACATTTCACTGTTTCTCAGTTGTTTACGTGTTGGCTATCGACTGGCTGTCGATCAAAAATAAGGCCGAGATGCGGTGGCGGAGTGGCGGACATTGGCTACGTCTAATGACAGTAATGAGTATGACCCACTGATCTGTGCTATAACCTTTATCTGAGCAATCAGGACGTGTTCGAGCAACGAGGAATCAATCTCTATCTCTCGGCGATACTATACATTGCATGGCCGTTTTATCAAAACTCGCCAGGATCTGTTGAAGTACCTGTAAAGGTAAGCTGTCTCGTTATTTCCATTGGTACACTATTTTCACTTCTTCCTTTTCGACTGAGTGAGTGAGCGAGTGAGCTTTCTCGTCTCGGATGTGTTTTGTTTGTTCACAGACATAGTTATTGGGCAGTAATGTCGCTGGCAAGTATCTTGATATTATTATATACACTTACAATCGCACACGCCGTTCATTAAGTGAACTTGCGTGTAATAAGGCGAAGAGACTTGACATATTGAACGCTGTACATGTGTGGAAATAATACTTTCTTTCTTTGCTTTCCTGATGTCTGATCACTCGTCTCGGATGTGTTCTGTGTGTTCACAGACATAGTTATTGGTCAGTAATGTCGGTGGCAAGTATCTTGATATTATATACACTTACAATCGCACACGCCGTTGATGTGTTGATATTTAATACCTGAAGAGACTCGACATATGAGCGCTGTGTACATGTGTGGAAATATGTTAATAAATACAGCCATCGTGTTTTCTTATTGCAAATTGTGTTTTCTATCGGAGAATTGGATTGCGTTTTGACTTTTGTCTGTGACCAATGTGTTTAATAGACTTTAGACCTTAGCACTGCATAGCACTGTGATTTTGCAGTAGCCCGAGTGAACGCCTGACCAGGCGTCTTGTTAGCTTTAATCCGGTGTTATTTTTGCTGGTGGTTTTGCTGACGTTTCAAGGTATCATATATGTGAAATCGCTCCTTACTTAAACAGGTCTTGGACTTTGCGGCATATAATGGCATTGGGAGTCCGCCCAGCAACGCTTCATTCGTAGCCAGCGTTCTCTTTAGGCCGTTACTTCCTTCGGTGAGAACCAGAAATTTCTCGAATGATCAGACTGATCAATAAAGTTCCGCATTTCCTCTTGTTGTTAAGAACGCGCATGCAAACAGAAAGTTAATAAGTTTATATATATTATATAAGTGGTAAATTTAAACCTTTTCCCTTTGTTATTGTATCGGAATCATGAACTGTATATTTAATAAAGGCATAAGTCTCTTCTATATATATATATATATATATATATATATATATATATATATATATATATATATATATATATATATATATAAAGACGGGCATCAAAATACATCCTACACATATGACATGCAATATTTTAAAAACAACATGATAGTGAGTTTGTAAGACAAACGCTCTTCCATATCCGTGGATCGTCTATGTTATAAGTATTTTGCAATGCCAAGATGTAATTATTTTGAATAGTAAGTGCTTAAAGTTAGTTGGTGTGATAGTTTTCCTTGTAATGGGATTTGGGTAGTGTGTTCCAGATTCTTGTTGTCCGAATTGTATAGGATTTTTGATAGGTAGAGGTGTTAGATGATCTTGTTTGTCTGTGCATGATTTTGAAGAGTTGCTTCGATATTTTTTTTCAGAATGTTGATACCATGAGTTACCTTTTAGAAATATATGTCGAGATATTCATGTCAGTAGCTTAGAACACTTAGAGGTAGCAGTTTGAGAAAATAGAAGTCGTTTCCTTGATGTAAATACATAAAGTGTGTATATGTGTACATTTATTTTATATGATTGTTTAAGTAATTTAAAACATGAGCAGCAGTGTTTTATCAGATTAAAAACACGAGGCGATAGCCGAGTGTTTTAGATCTGATAAAACATGTACTGCGAATGTAGTTAAATAGCTTCAAAAACGACCCATTTGGTAAGTTCATTTGCGTAGTAAGTTTGAAAAATAACGGTTGTCTAAGCCGAGAAAATCAAAGCTAAAGTTCATGTAAATCAGGAGGATTCTTCAAACTACGGACATGGCACTGATTTCCTTTGTGTTTTCCTCTTGAATTATGGATGAGTTTTTGAAATTGGTTTTACTTGTTTTGGGGGCGCAGTAATTGGCATTAGCTGTTGCGTTCACCCAGCCTGATACTTGTATTCTGCAATATATAGCATGGCAAAGCTAATAAATAAAATAAATATAAAATAGGATCACGGTACAAATGAAGTCTATTCCATTAGAAGTTTTAAGAATTGTTTCAATTTGTAAATAATATTGTTTCATTGTAAATATATTTTTAAATCATATGTAAATGTAAGATTCCTTGTTCAAACACTAAATAACTCCTTTCTTCGGCCGTAAGACGATATTTAAGTGCTCCTAACCTCGACAATTTTTATTGTCTTATTTGGAAGAACTGTTAAAATGACAAAGTACTTCTTTGGCAGATTTTCGCTTTTTCGCTTTGTTTTTGAGATATTTCATTTTGTTTGATATGCAAATGTGCGGAATTTACCTCACGGTGCATAATGACTTATCAGAGAATGTTAGATATCCTTGCGTTCATCAAATAAAGACACTAAGGTATGGATAACATGTGTGCGTGTTTCTCCCGCAACACCAAACTTCTCGATTTTAAAAGATTTCGTTCGAAAATGAAAGAGATACAACAAATTATTCGATAAGTCATTATGCATGTGTGACGTCGTGATTCCATACATTTCAATATCAAACAAAATGAAATATCTCAATGTTTTGTAAAATGTAAAATAAAAGTAAATCATAAGGTTCAGGTATTTGGATCCTGGCGGTGACTTATCCTTGGTGTATTGTGTTCGTGAATAGTGGTGGGAAATGGTTAATAGTTTGAGGTTTAAGGTTAGGGATTGAGATTACGGAGAAGGTTAGGGTTGTTGTGTTAAGAGTTGGGGTTATGTTTAGAGTTGGGCTTATGTTTTAGGCATGTGACGCGTATTAAACTTTGAACTCTTCCGACATTTTAAATTTTCTTTCTCTTTCGTTTTATATCTGCAGTGTTATATATTTATTTTATTTTATTTTATTTGCTTTGCCATACTCAAACAATACGTACAGACATCGACACAAACAACTGGCAGGGCAACCGCAACAGCTAGCTTACGCCAATTACTGCGGTCCCTAAAGATTACAACAAATACAAATACAATACACAAGATAATTACAAACATTAAGCTAATAACAACACGATATCGATTTATCACGCGCTTTGTTGCATTTGATGCATATCGATTTCCATGTTCGTGGATCATCTGCATTAAAACAGTGTTCTAGTGCTAAAATTTAGTAATTATATAGTCCTTTTTCAAAGTCTTTTAAAGTTATACATTTCATAGTTAAGATGTTTTACATTTTGTTGTCTGAAATTGTAAACAGTTTGGGTTTGCTGATCGTGTAGGTCTATTTGAATTTTGAGGTTCTGGTAGTATGTCACCGCTTAAGTTAATATAAATGTTACGATTTGATTCGAAAAGGAACATGTCAAGGTATTCGTGCCAGTAACATAAAGGAAGTAGATTTAACGTTAAGAGACGATGGTTATAACTGATGTCACAGAAGAAGGGTAGGGCCATTATATATTTTGATGCGCGTCTTTGGACGCGTTCCGTGCGCTTGATAAGGTCGACAGACTGTGGAGCCCAGATTTGCGATGCGTAAGCGAGTTGGGAAGAGTAACGGACGAGAGCTAGATAAAGTACGAAAAATACAGAGCTAGATAAAGTACGAGAAACACTGCACATCCTCACGGATATAACCGTTAAGTTGTCCCGAGAATATCTCGCGCACTTATGTTGGTATAACTCACCTCCTAGAGCGGCGGACCGGAATCCCGAAGGTGCGAGTTCAAATCCCGCTAGCAGTGTAAGACATCATGAAAAATTTTCTTAGGGTTTTATATCGAATATGATTTTATTCTATGTTCCCCGCGTTATTTTGCCCATCCACGTTTTATCTCCCATCCGCCTTTTCTCATCCGCGTTTTATCCTCTATCCGCCTTTTCTCGTCCGCGTTTTATCCTCTATCCGCCTTTTCTCATCCGCGTTTTATCCTCTATCCGCCTTTTCTCATCCGCGTTTTATCCTCTATCCGCCTTTTCTCATCCGTCATCCGCCATCCGCATCCGCCGTCCGCCATCCGCATCCGCGTTTTATCCCTACTGCCAGATGATTTCACTTAACATTTTAAGCATGCGACGTTATTGTCAACACTCACGTCACGCGTACAAAATTGAGCCATTAAAGATGGCAACAGCCGTTATTGCTGCAAATCAACAACCTAAACCTGCATAGATTGCCGTTCTTCACTTCAAGCAAGAGTGCTGACGCCATCACTATTTAATGGCTCGATTTTATACGCGTGACGTCCATGTTGAGGAAAACGTCGCATGCTTAAGCTCTTTAATTGAAAATGCTTCGGACGATAACAAGTATTTTACTACTAAATAGTAAATGGTAGCAACTCGCAGCACTTCACTTTTGATAAAAACTTCTAGTTTATAGCCTTTGTTTTGGGTAAAAAAGTTTTTTCAAAGAATACGCGATTCAGTATTGTATTCCTGTTCTTCCGGTCACCGTCCGTGTCTCAAAAACGCCTAATATGCTTAAGCTCTCTATTACATTACACCAAGCTCGCAAACGTACCACATACACTACAACTTATCATATTATTAGTTATTAAGTTTATAAGAATTCCCTTGAGATTAGGAAAACAAAAATATTTTTGCCATGTTGGATGAAATTATAATTGCAGACGTGAAAAAAAAACAACCCCGTTCTCAGGGCTTTATCCCCGCTCCCCCGCCTCCTGAAAAACCTTGTCAAATTCATTCAACATAGCGACAATGACGTATTCATTTGCAATGTTGTTGCAGTATTCAAATTGCACAGTTTTTTCGGTTTAACAGTTGCAGTATTCAGGTGCAGGCACCTGCAATACTGTAACTGTTGTACGCTATCTTCACATGCAATTACAACCATATGATGAAATATTTGTGCCTTTTCGTGGCAGTATTACTATAATACTGGGTGGGTGGGGGTGGGGGGGGGGGGGGTAGGTTTTTACTGAGATTTGAAATCTGGCTCATGAGAACTACGGCAACCTACGTACCTAAATAAACTTTTGAATATGAGAATGAAGACAAATAATAAAACACCTCAAAATTATTGTGATTTTATTTCTTTTTTAATAACGATGATTCGAAATAGAATGGCACTGTTAGATATCTCTCTTAATTTTTTGACAGCATCTAGTAATTGATATGAAATATCCCATAAAAAGACCTGAAATGTGTAGTTTTTAGTGTTTTTCATGACGTTTTATAATTTTCAAAATTCTGTAAAATCTCCCCCAAAATGCAGGAAATGGCATTTCAGAGACTCTAGATTTCAAAATTTTCCGGTGGAGCATGCCCTGGACCCCCCTAGTGGCCGCACCTTCGGCGCTCGCATTGTCCCTCTCCCCACTTCTTGGACCCTAGCGCCGCCACTGGGGCGAGCCGAAATCAAAATAAATTTTTAGGGGGGTCTGGGGGCATGCTCCCCCAAGAAATTTTGAAATCGAAAGTCGCTGAAATGCCATTTCCTGGCTTTTGGAGGAAGATGTTACCGACTCTAAAGGTTAAAAAACGTCATATAAAATACTCAAAACACGCATACGTCACATACGCTCAGTAGATTGAATACACTGTTTACAGTTTATTTTCTGACACAATTCATATTGATTGCATCAGTTTTGAAGTTACATGTCTGTTGTTTTATATCAAAAGGGGTGGAGCTGCGGCTCCCCCGGCTCGCCCCCTGGCTACGTCTCTGCCTTAGTTTATAATAGTATAAACTTGACTAGCTCTGACAGTATATAGACCACTTTCATAATGAAAACTAATTTGAATATTGACCGGATTCTTTTGTGTGCATCTTAATAAGCCTTTCTATAGCCTCGTTTGTGTGTGTAAGGGACCTGTCATAAAGTACAGATGGGGGTGGACGGACCAGAGAAAAAAAGGGGGGTGGCCTGGGCCATCACTTTCCTGCTTGAAAAAAGGCGTGGGCCAAAGGAAGATGTGCACTAAGGGGGTGGGTCAATTTTAAATATGCTTGAATTATTACACAATTTTATTTCATCTCACTTTTCAGTAACAGTTTCAGTTATGTGATTCTGACTTGTTGTCAACTTGCTTTATATACATAAAAGAAAGTTAAAAAGATGATGTACATTTTTGACATATGTCTGAAAATTTCCAAATGTAGTCTCTCAGCCCAGAAGTAACTTTGAAAATAGTGCGCATCCACGTAGTATTAGTCAATATACTGTACATGTACAAAAAATGGATAAAATGGCTTAAAAGATGAAAGAAAAATCAAAACTAAAAACTTTACTCCAAATATTTAACGGAATACTATGTGTTGTTTCATATGTAATATTAAAAACACGAGCAGCAGTGTTTTAGATTATTGAACACAGTTGAGTATTTTTGAATGGCTTCAAAAACGAACTGTTACATTAATTAGTTTGCTGACATAGGTATCTTAAAAATTAACATGTTTATTATGCTGTATATAAAAGGGAGAAATTATGATCTTTATCATATATATTGATCGACGTGCTACTGATGTCCTTTGTTGTGTTTTCTTCATGAATTATAAATTATAAATGAGCATTATTAAATATTAATGATATCTTGAAAGATCTGAAAGTAGCAGTCCCCCAATGGCGAATAGATCCGAAAGTAAACAGGGCTGCTACTTTTGGGATTGTGGATTCCACGGTAGTATGGTATACTATGGTTATACATTTAATAATAGGGGGCCGGGGAGGGGGGGGGGGGGGGGGGGGGGGCCTTGTTTAATCGTGCATGAAACAAAGGGTGGGCCAATTAAATTGGTGTTTTAATCTTTTTGATTTCTCTAGCCCACCCGATCCTGTACTTTATGACAGGTCCCTAATTCAATTAGAATCCTTGCTTCAAAACAAGGTCACTTACTAATTTAGATCATAAAAGATTATTTAAAATAGTGGCTTATTGAAAGTGGTCTATGTCATTACCTCCCTCTCTCCGTATGGCTCTAAACCAGTTGGCTTTAATTATCCCTGATTACCCCCCCCCCCCCCCCGACAGTATCTCGTTTAAAAAAAATTCAGCTGTTTGTGAAAATGTCGTCATAATCCACAATTTTTTCAGTTATTATTATGCAAGCGCTAACCTGCTAGCGGGCCCTGCTGCCCGCAGGCTATTGCATCTGGCTATACGATAAACAATACCGATATATACGGTATTTCATACGGTAATTGAGGAAGTCAGGGAGTCACTCAGGGAATAGATTTGCTTGTCTTCTTTTCATAAAACATCATGAGTCGTTTCAAAACATCGAAATACAAGAATGCAACGCCAAAGATACCAGACATGCAGGTTATATGTGTTGTATATTTAATACATTTTCCTATATTCGTTTAATTTCAATTTTTCAATCCCAATCCTTTTAATATTGGGAATATAAATATGACAGCGTAGCTTAATTTTATTGTTATTCGTAGTAATTATAGTGCTATCATAATGTATGTTTCCTTCTTTCCTCAACTTAGAGAAGTCAAATCGCTGTTGTCATTAATATTTTAGCTTATTCGTTACGTTAATACTATTGTTTACAAGCTGGCCGATTTAAAGTTTAGTTTCTATTTGTAGACGCTTACATGTAAATTGTCATTCGATCATTGTATAAATGATTGTATTTAATAATATTAACTTGATAGGTTGCACTTGCAAATTGCAGCCTAGAGCTGTTACGGTATTTCATTAAATGAGTGTGCTGACAAATTTATCTAACATCAGGGTAAGAAGACGTTCCTAAAAATATTGTTGCAATATATTCCTCAAGTTGACAAATTCATTTGATTTGTATTTTTTAATTTGATTGGTGTTTGGCAAATAATCCTGTTTCTTATTGGTTGTTTAAAAACCAGAAACCAATCAAATTCAAAACAGGAAGTTAGCAATAATTTTCATGAAATGAACTGATGAACTTGAGGAATATATTGCAACAATATTTTATCAATGCTTTTATTGCCACAATTCAGTAAGACATTCCTATTTCCTATGGAAGTTTGTCATAACACAACCCAATTATATACAGTCTTCAATTATAAATTAGGCAATAAAACTATTAGTATCAATCTGGTGACTTAACCCAAACAAAAACCTTAACCATGCATACATAATCAATAACCAGGTTTATTGCCTTTGCGTACCTCATCCACCAGTGATTTACCATTAGGCAGAAGGTTATTGTACAGGGAAACTGCAGTGGTGCCTTGCTATATTGCAGTACATAAGGGGGTTGCAGTCATGACTGCATTTTAGCTGAAGTGTGTTATATAGTTACTTACAAGAGGGCACTCAGAGACTGCATATATACGATCTACCAGTGGGGTATTATTAGAGATGCTAAAAAGGAAAACAAGCCATCCCACTAGCCAGGCTAGCTCATGAGACCTGTATGAATGAATAAAATGCTTGTTTGCACTCGTATCAAAATTATGCAAATTAAATGTTTGCAACTCAATGAGTTGCCTTTCTTCAACACAGAGAATCTTGTGGTGAATTATTTTATTAATTTCCATCTAAGTTTCAACCAAAATTGAAACAGTTTGTCCTTGGTCTATTGTCACAGTATTTGTGACACAGTATTTTGTAAGATATCCTGGTAACAGACACACACACAGACAGACAGACAAACAAACAAATAAATATACAATTGCATTTCACTCAAACACATTTAGCAGTCCAGACAAAGGTACTTGCATTTTATTTATATACTAATAATATGTAATGTGCTTCTGTACATAGTTTCAACTCCAACTGTAATTTTAAGTGGTCAATTTTCTTGTGGGGTTCAAATATAATTTTGTGTTATGGTGATCAGTCACACCCATTAATTTCTAATGATGCGCACCATAGTGAGGCTCTACTATATACAGTACCATGTGGGTTATTACCAATATGAAGTACTGTACAGTTGTATATTCCAAAGTAAATCCAAACCTGATGTTTGGTACATACCTCTTATTTTAACCATGGTTATCCTAGCTTACACAGTGCCATTATTGGCTTCTTAGCTGCGAATGGTGTTCATGCGAGAGAACACTCAACTGTACTCATCTGTAGCTTTACATGGAAGCTAATTGGGCTACAATTTACTATATACTGTATGTTCATACTGTACATTATATAATTTATGTATTAATGTATATATATTCAATGTTGGCCTTATACATGCAGGTACTGTATTGTGTGTCTTGGGGGTGGGGTAGTGGTGATCCTTAACCAAATGGAAAACATGTTCTAAATGCTGGTTGAAATGTGTTGCATATATATGACATTTTTAGACTTACAACATTCTAATGGCATTCCAATGAAAATGGAATGATGCTGAGGACATGTTTTGTTCTGCATTATGGACATCATTTAGTGGATTGATCATTGTTTGTGATTATATTGATGATCTTTAATTTTAGAATGTTAGTGTTGTTTTGACTAAACAGGAGTATGGTGCCTCAACAAACTTGCTGCTTTGCAAGTTAAATGGTCTATACAATGTACATTGTACATTGTACAGTGGTATACTATTTGAGCAATTTCATCTTGTTTATTCTTTATGCTTAAACTTGAAAAAGACATACAAGTTAGCTCATTGCTCCTTTATAGGATATCTTAAGTAGGGTTCTGCCTTTTATGATTAAATACGCTTTAATCTCGGTAGGTTTAGAGAGATGCCAGCCCCCCACATGCATGTGTCAATCCCGGACATACCTTCCTGCAAGCGAGTTTGTTATAAAGCCCCTGGCTGTGGTAATATCACAGAATAGGTAATATGTAGTGACAAATTCACAACAGATACAATCTCATCTTGGTGACAATCTCAGACCACCACACCTGACATGCACAGGTGCCCATCTCAACAATTCGTCTTAATTTAAGCGCACGGGGGACTGTGGCAAACGCAAAAGGCGCGCATGAGACTGTGGCAAGGGATTATTAAACCATTGCCAAAAAAGTGGAAAAAGGGAAACGCGGGGGGAAAGGGGGAGGGAGAAACCCTAATTTGCACACCACGGCGCCGAGTCTGCCACAGTCTCCCGCACGCCTAAATTAAGATGAATTGTTGAGATGGGCACCCTGTGACCTGGCAAGTTGGCATAAGCAGTGTAAAGCTGGTTTTCCACTTGCAATTTTTTTTGTACGAATGGTCATTTAATTTTTATTGTAAAAATTGAATAGATTTCAATTAGTTTCGGCTGAGAGTAGGCAATCTGAACAACCTTAAAAGGAAATTGTGCAGTAACCTTCTCTGCTTGAGAAAACCCCTGCAAACCACATTCTCATACTGAAGACCACAAGACGAAAAGATAATGGTCTTTGCTACACTTAGAATGCCCAACCCATTTATAGCAAAGGAACACTATAATACGCCATTTGCACAACGATGTTGGGTGGTGTGATGTTTAATATGTGACTTAATTACTACAACTACCAATGAAAATACTTCGCCAGGATCCAGCTATATATTAGTACTGGGATACTGACAAACCATCCTCAACTGGTACTTGCAGTCATACAACGCTATCTAGTCGAACGTTATATTTGCCTCTATTACGCCTCTACATATACCCTTATAATGTATATAATGCGTAATTTTCACCCTTTGACGTCAATTTCTTTTCTAATAATGTAGAAGTCAAAATTACTTGAATATGATTGGCTAATGAAGAGGGCATTTTTTTGTAATTCAGGGCAAAATTACTTGCACTTGATTGGTTCCTTGCATGATCAGCAGTTCTTGCATGTGATTGGTCGCTTGGTTACGTAGCAACAGTGCACCTCGGAGGACTGACTAGTCTGACTTTTTCAACAAATCTGCAAGGTTTTTGGGTCTGAAAATGCTTTTTTTGTTTACTTTGAATTAACTTAATGAATATGAATATGAATACACTAGAAAATTTACGAACTTTTGCCTGTGTTTGCAAAAAGAAAGCAACAGGCACAGCGATAGAGCGCCGGAAAATTGGAATGTTGTCGAGCACCGACCGTGATAAGGTACATGTACTTCGACATTTTCTGGACATAACATAGCTCTTGAATAATTTTGCCCGCTATATTATTAACACCTAATCGCACGAGTCCTCGTAAAATTAAGGTTTAATTTCACTCGTGTTTCCAAAATCTTACAATTTGTAATATTTTGAAAACACTCGCCGGCCCCATGCGATTATACCTATACAAATATTAGAATTCTTTTCAATTTCGTTTATTGTCTCGACTTGTATATTTCCAATAGAATTCAAAAGCCTGAAACTATGACGGAAAATGATGTACTCTGCACATATTAACAGGGTCTATACAAACATGCACCAAGTGTGGTTTTCATTACCTATACTGAAAACTTATACCATTAAAAACATGTTTTAAAACTCAAAAGTGGAAAAAAGAAACAACTTATGCAAAGGATTACAAGTAATTTTGCAGGAGCAATTTATTAAGAAAAAAATTGTGCAAGCTGAAAAAGTCGCCCTCCTTGAACTCCTTTGCCCATTATCCTGTGATAACGGTCCTCCCTTAGACCTGCGCTAAACGTCGCACAATAGACGAATTTAATTCAGACGAATTTAATAGTTTGAATTTTATTTGACGAAACTGCGACGTAAAACTTCTCGCCTCTGTCTATGACAATCGGCGCCATGTTTTCAAGAAGTCGTTTTCAAGCGCCACGAGTCCAAGTAAAAATTAAATTCGACTGAAATTCGACGTGTAACTCGACGTCTCATTTACGTCGCATTTTCGAGGAACTTATCGAATAAATTGGTAAAAGTTAGGAAATGAACTGCTCAACATTTTTCGGAACGCTTCTAGTGCATGCCACGACTGTAAGACTTCATTTGCGCGAATTACTTGCAACTGGAAAACCAGCTTAAAGAGAGCTGGGTTTAAGGAAACAAAGATTTAAACCAAAACCGCGTTGTATTACATTACATTACATTACATTACATTACATTACATTACATTACATTACATTACATTACATTACATTACATTACATTACATTACATTACATTACATTACATTACAGAAACACAGAGGAAACTGTGAGCCCGCTTTGCCGAGATCGTGCTTGTGCTATTATTTCTTGCTATTATTTTCACTGATCTTGTGTTTATATGAGCGCCTTCATATAAACACCCCCTTTGTCAAGATGTGGACCAGGAAAGGGGGGGGGGGGACAGAATTCCGAAGAGGAGGTCGATGAACGATAGTCAACTCGGCTGCACATACCTCGTTGAGTATTTGCTTATAGGAAGGACTATACAGACCACGTTCATAATTGACACCACTATAAATTAATATTTTTTATGTGCTTCTAAATATTAATTTCTGACCTCGTTATGAGGCAAAAATATATGGTGCTGTAAATAAATACATAATATACTTTATGATATACAGAATATACTGTCATTAAACTTACTTTTAGTTAATAGATGTAAAAATAATTGTAATGAAACATAGTCATAGACCTTATTAAAAAATGCCGCCGAATTACAATTCCTTTATGTGCATATAAATTACTTCTTATATAAACCTCATTTTAAAGTAAAAGTTCTTTTGAATTTCCCACATGAAAACGAGTTAAGCTGGACTAATTTACATGCATATATAAAAGGCCTATACAGTGCATGTTGTTTGTTCTAAAATTATGAAATAATTTGAATTTGTCTTTATTTCTTCCTTAGAAATGTATAACTGGTCTACATGTTGGCACTCTAGATTCATTTGGCAATCATATTAAGGCAAATTGTACATTTGTGGCATTCAATACAGATGGAAGTCAAGGTATGGGGCAAATTTAGAGTTTTGGTACTGTGTTTAGTATACTTTTTGGTAGTAGACTAATGTTTTTTTCTGCATTTTAATATCGACACTGTTCATTCTATACTGAATTTCTTGGCAGTTTTGTTCTGACTTTTGTTTGTGCTGTAACTAATTAAAGAATCGTCCTATTTTTCATTATGTCTTACACTGCTAAAGTCAACCGAAAAATCTTTGGCTGACTCGAGTGAGATTTGAACTCGCACCTTCGGGATTCCGGTCCGCCGCTCTACCTGTTGAGCTATCGAGCCGCACAGGGATTGGAGGCGAGTAAGATCGGATAAGCGATCGGATAAGCGTTAAGTTGTCGCGAGAATATCTCGTGCACTTAAGTTGGATAGAACTCGCCTCCAATCCCTGCGCGGCTCGATAGCTCAACAGGTGGAGCGGCGGACAGGAATCCCGAAGGTGCGAATTTAAATCCCACTCGAGTCAGCCGAAAATATTTCGGTTGACTTTAGCAGTGTAAGACATCATGAAAAATTTTGTAACTAATGAAGTTAGGTTAGTTAGCTATGTGGCAGCATAGAGGGCGGCTGGAAATGTGGAACTCCCAGGCCCGTCGGCCAACCACTGCAGGGACTAGTAGTTCACACCTGTCTTGGCCTGGCCTTGCCGGTGCGAGCATTCTATTAGCTCCCCGAGAGAGTGTTGCTAGTAACTTGCAAAAGCTAGCATCACTTAATTACCTTGCAAGCAGTTTTTCATGAAATGCACAACACAACAGATCTCCATACCGGCTCGGTCGTCGCCCGGGGTAATAATAAGGACCGCGCTGTTCAATTAGAGCTTCCGTTGACAGTGACAAGTGAGCTTGGAGCTCATCATTATCATCATCATAGACCCCTACAAATAGCGCAGTGGAACATAAGGACACTCCTAGACAGAGAAATAACTGATCGACCTGAACGACGAACTGCACTAGTAGCTATGGAACTCACAAGATACTGTATTGACATCGCAGCTCTCTGCGAAACACGGCTCTCTGATTCCGGTAGTCTGATGGACATGGACTACACATTCTTCTGGAGCGGTAAGCCTGCTGGTGTAAGAAGAGAGTCTGGAGTCGGATTCGCGCTAAGGAAGGAGATAGTGACGAAGTTGACAGAGATGCCAAAGCCTGTGAGTGATCGTATCATGACTATGAGACTGCCCCTGACAGGAAATAACAACGCTACGTTAGTTAGCGTATATGCACCAACTATGACCAACCCAGATGAGACCAAGGAAGCCTTCTACAGTCAACTAACTACCGTGCTACAGAACATCCCTAGGACTGACAAGCTGATACTCATGGGGGACTTCAATGCCAGGATAGGAACAGACTGGGAGAAATGGCCCAAGGTTATTGGTAAGCACAGTATGGGCAACTGTAATTCGAATGGTGAACTCCTTCTAGCTTTGTGTTCCGAGTTTGAACTAACCGTGACAAACACCCTCTTTAAGCAGAAAACAGTCCATAAGGCAACATGGATGCACCCCCGCTCCAAGAACTGGCACATGATTGACTATATCATCACAAGAGAACGTGACAAGACGGATTTCCGCAACACCAGGGTCATGCGTGGAGCCAACTGCTGGACTGACCATCAGCTTCTTAGATCCAAGATCTCCTTCAAGATTCGCCAGAAGCACAAGAGACAAGGGGCTGTAAAGCCTACCAAGCTAGACACAAAGAAACTGACTACAATCAGCCATAGAGAACACTTAGAACAGGAAATGGACAAGATGCTGCAAGCATGGGAACTACCAGACGATTCTACACTAAACCAGGAGTGGTCTCTGTTTCGACAGATGGTTTACAACACCGCTAAAGATGCTATCGGAAAGCCTGAACGGAAACATCAAGACTGGTTCGACCCAAATGACCCTTATCTCCAAAGTTTATTACAGAGAAGAAACCTCGCACACCAGAGAGTTTTACAAACCAGGGCCACAAGATCCACAATGGCAGCCTACAAAGACACGTGTAGACGTCTCCAGAAACATACCAGAAGTCTCAAGATGAAATGGTGGGAACAGAAGGCTGAGGAGTTGCAACGGGCAGCAGATAGAAATGACATGAGGTCCTTTTATAGTGGTCTTAAAGAAGTGTGGGGACCCCAGAAGAAAGGTACTACCCATTTGAAATCCTCGGATGGAAGAGAGCTATACTCAGACAGTAAGAGGGTAAATGAGAGATGGACCGAGCACTTTGAGCATTTACTCAATGTTCCTGGTGAGATTGAGACTGGGGCGCTTGATAACATTCCGCAACGAGAAGAATTAGCCATATTGGATGAAACACCAACAATGTCGGAACTGGTAGAGGCAATAAACCATCTATCTGATGACAAAGCTCCTGGCCGTGACGGAATCCCCGCAGAGATCTGGAAATATGGAGGAACAGAACTTATCAGCAGGTTACATGGCCTGATTGTTAGAGCCTGGACGGAGGAAGAGGTACCACAGGAATGGAAAGATGCTAACATTGTTACCATCTTTAAGAAAGGGGACCGGACGGAATGTGGAAACTACAGAGGAATTTCACTTTTGTCGATTGCAGGGAAGGCCTTTGCTAGGATTCTTCTCGACCGGCTAACAGGACAGTTAACATCTGAGATACTACCAGAGACACAGTGTGGTTTCCGAGCAAATAGGAGTACAACGGACATGATCTTCTGCCTCAGGCAATTGCAGGAAAAGTGTATAGAACAGGACAAAGCACTGTACATCGTGTTCGTGGACTTCACAAAGGCCTTCGACACTGTTGGCAGGAGTGGACTATGGCAACTTCTCAGGAGGTATGGATGTCCAGAAAAGTTTACCAAGATGATTGAGGCACTGCACACCGGAATGATGGCACGAGTCAACTGTACTGAGGAAATCCCAGAATTTGCCGTTACAAATGGTGTAAAGCAGGGATGCGTCTTGGCACCGACTCTCTTTTCTATCTTCCTATCTGCCATGCTTGATGAAGCTTTTCGTGATCTTGAGGATGGAATCTACATACAATCCAGACTGGACGCAGACCTCTTCAACGTCTCCCACTTCCGAGCCAAGACTAAGACCACTAGGGTACTTGTGAGGGAACTTTTGTTCGCTGATGACAGTGCACTCGTGGCTCACACAATGGAGGATATCCAGAAAATCGTTGATGCCTTCTCATCTGCATCAAAGAAATTTGGTTTGAAGATAAACATCAAGAAGACAGAAGTCCTACACCGACCAAGCTCCTCAATTCAAACATCTGACCCATCAGTTAAAGTAGATGGCAAAGACCTTCTCTGTGTGCAAGAGTTCACCTATCTTGGAAGTATAGTCACCACGGATGGCCGACTAACCGCCGAACTACAGAAACGGATGGCAAAGGCTAGCTCTGTTTTCGGAAGGTTACGGAATCGACTATGGAATAACCATCACGTGTCAACCAGGATCAAGTGTAAAATCTATAGTGCAATCGTTCTGTCTACTTTACTATACGGTGCCGAAACATGGACATTGTACAGGAGCCAAGTGAAAAAGCTCCACGCCTTCATGATGAGACACCTACGAGCGATCATGAAAATTTCATGGCAAGATAAAGTCACCAACATCGTGGTACTACAACGTGCAGGATTACCCTCCATGGAGGACCTGCTCATCAGAAAGAACTTACGGTGGACAGGCCATGTACTCCGGATGGAGTCGGATCGACTACCAAAGAAGGTCCTGTATTCACAACTTTCGGACGGAGTAAGAAAACGCGGCCGTCCTCGCCTCCGATATAAAGACACCATAAAGAGGAACTTGAAAAAGAGGGATATCAACGTCAACCAACTAGCGGAGTTGACTCAACAGAGAATTGCATGGAGAGCTGCTGTGAAGTAAATTAGTTTCATGAAACAGTCTTTGTCGCTACGCGACCGACAGCAAATGATAGTTAGGGGAGCACGGTTGGCGTGTGCTGTTAGTGCACTGACTGTCACCAAAAGTTAAGCCCGGTTAAATAGGGTTAGTACTTGGATGGATGCATGACCGCTTGGGAATTTCCCCGTTGTCGAACTTGGAACTCATGTGAGTAGAGTTGTAGTTGATCTCTCCTGTGCTTCGAGGGTTTTTCGCCAGGCTCTCCGCTTTTCGTCCCTCGGTAAAATCAACACCTACATCTTAGCTGTGATCCGTGGTCTGAACTGTGTCGTATGGCGGCTGCCTGGAGCGCCTTTCATATACCTCGACACGACCACGTTGATCTGCGCCCTTCACTATTCAGCCGCTGGCTGCGAGAAAGGATGATTAGCTCCCAGTCCTTTATCCTTTAGGTTTTAAATTTTGTATTTTTTATCTGAAAGTCTTGACTTTGCATAGTCAGTACCTGCCGAAACCATATTGTAATCTAAGACATCCAGTTGTTTTTAGTGGCGTAGGAAGTTGATGTTGGAGGGGCGCAGCTTCAAAAGGACACTTTGTTCAGGGGGGCAGGGCTTCAAAAGGACACTTAAAGTACATGGTTTATCAAAAAAGCACTTTCTTTCGCAAAAAAGGGACACTTTACGGCAAAGTTGGGGGCACGTACCTCCAATGCCTCCGGTTCCTATGCCCCTGGTTTTATTTTACCATGCTTATGATTTGAAGTTTACTGAAGAGATCCCAGGAATAAGGATGAGATTGACTATATGGACAGTCAAATGCACATGTATACACAATTGAAACATGCATGGTATTGGTATATAGTTTATACGTGTCTTTTATGTGCATTTTCATTGGTTGTCGACCATGATCTATTAAAGGACACACAGAGATAGCATCACACCCATGTCAGATTACGTCAGCAAATTTGTTTTTTTCGTATGTTTTTGCTGTACAAGCTGTCGCAAGTCAAACTTAGAGAAAAACTCTGAGCTCCAGGCGGAACTCTTTAACTAGTTCCCAGGCATATAAATATCGAAAACAGCCTGGGTCTGCCATCTGAATTCCAATGGCTCAATGGTGAGAGCGTCCAGCTGACACTCGGAATATTGCGGGTTCGAGTCTCTGATCTGGAGCTCAGAGTTTTTCTCTGAGTTTCACGTGCAACAGCTTGTACAGCAAAAACAAACGAAAAAACTTTACCAACTCAAGCTGAAAACACTAATAACATACAGACTTGTTTTTCTTTTTTCATGCACCCAAAATCCTTCAGTAAACCATTGTGAATTTTTATTGTATAAACCAAGTAGATTACATTTTCCCGTGTTTGTACTGTAATAGATCACAGGAGACGACACGCTACTTGACTTTATCTCGTGTTGTACGTATTTATTTGTGATCTATTACAGTACACACACACGGAAAAATGTAATCTATTTGTTTAATATATCCAAATTATTTAAGTTCCTATATAAACCCAAATAAAATATTACTGAAGTGCATTCTATATGTTAAACCGTGAATAGTTGAATGCCAAAATATTTTTTCGAACTTTTATTCAGTGTCATAATAAACACTTATTTACTGGCGCCGAGGGAAACGGTGTGTTTTGTGGACCCGAGATTGCCGTTGTTTCCCGGGGCGAAGCCGAAGGCAACAACGAGCAGTCGAGGGGCCACAAAACACACTGTTTTCCCGAGGTACCAATAAATAAGTGTTTTGTTATATATCAAGTGTCAAATGACAACAAAAATGTTGAGTAAAACCTTCAGACATTGCTTTTAATGAAAGAAAACTAGAGAAAACAAAGACAAACTGAACCTGACCATCTACTTCCGATTTTGATATTTTCCCTAGGGAAAAATAAATGTAATGTTACCCGCTGCCATGGGTTACGCGGGAAACATCACGATTTTTGGACCGAGGACCGCCCGCCCAATCAGAGAGCTAGAAAAACGGACTTTGACCCTTGATATATAACAATATACACTTGTTGACTGGCGCCGAGGAAAACATCGAGTTTTACGGACCCAACGGCTTCAATGTCACCCGATGGCTTTGTTTCTCGAGGCAAAAGTCAACAAGCGTTTTGTTATAAACCAAAGACTTTTAAAATACAAATATCAAGTTGACTCGAAATTTGCAAAAGGCAAAAAGACTTACCAAAAGACTTTGACTTTGTCTTCGTAATTTCAATTCAACTAAACAAATACACCAGACTCAACAAGTACAAAGAACAGCTTTAAATTTATCCAGGTTTTCTTCAGACCTTCTTTGAAGAGATGTATAGATATTCTTTCCTTTGGAAAATGAACTATTTCGTACCAAACAAGCTCGAAACAACTCTTGTTTTCAAAATGTTCCGAAAAGTCCAAAGTTTCTTGATCTGATGCAATAATCATTGTGTATTCACGTGAACAACGCATGATTAAAGCTGACGCCAGAGGGAAACATTGCACTGTTTCAATATTGTAACATATTCTGAATTTACCCCTTCGTAATTTTATTTACCCTTTTTTTAAAACACAAATGAATAGTCGAGTCTTACTTAGTCTTCACTGTCTGGTTGTTGTCGCCACGGCTAGTTCCCACTTCTTTTGCAATGTTTATTCCAGCGAATTCACGCATGCGCAAACGTTTGGCAGCGGTGTTTCTAAAACGAGCATTTTACTACACTTACATTTTATTTTAAGAAAATAAAACTTTTAGAATTTTCGGTCTTATTACTATTATAAATTCTTACCTTAGTTCTTTATAGAGGGCCTATTATCTGTTGAATTTTTCCACTCCTTGGATATAAATTGTGGCCATCATTGTGTATTGGCAAGTCTTCAAAGAACCTGGATACTAGCTTTCTCCCTCTAATGGCGGCCTTCTACAGTATTTTCCTCGCACATTTGACTGGACCCAACATAGAAATGCCCCTCTAGTTATATTGTGATCTCTATGGTAATTGCCATGGAGTATATAGGGAGCTTTGTACATAGCAGCTTTTTTACCACCATGCATGCGGACCTTTAGTGATGGTTAATACAAATCTGAAGGGGCGCTTACACGTTTTTTGATGAGAAGGGCGCAAAATTTCTCTCAGCAACCCGGCTTGAAGAAATCCTGGAATTTAACTTCTTGTGTTCAATTCATCTACCACTCATGGCTACGTCACTCGTGCCGTAGATCAAAATAAACTCTCGAAGTTAAACACCATATCTTAGCGCAATTGTAAATTCTCTATTTAGTTTGAAATTTTGCAGTAGAAATAAGTACTTGGAATGGTTATTTAATCTACTGTAGGAGGCCACTTATCAGTGATACCGTATGAAGATAAGGAAAGACATGCAACGCCTATTTTACTTTCAGCACATGCAGGTAAGTATAATCAATATGGGCACTAAGTAAATTGAATTTAACCAGGATGGTTGTTGACAGTCTTGCATGGTTGTTGGTAATCTCTATCTAGATTCAAATTGATTCAGATTCTTTATTATTGACACATAAATTTAGTGAATATCATATAAGCTATATAAAGTAGATTAGTTATAAGCTGTGCGCAGTGGTCAAAGTAGCGTTAGGGTTTTCAAGTTGACCACAGCTTCTAGTGCTCACCAGGAAAATTGTTGACAGTTCTTCGTGGTTGTTGACAGTTCTTACTTCTTCCACTGCTTGTGCATGGCTGTATTAAATCAGTGACCAAAACTTTCCAAGCGTATTTTAGTAACTACATATGGTGCCTGCATCACATAATTATATTATAACGTACAATATCGTTGCATACAGTCAGCCAAATACATTACAGTATAAGAAATGCAGCAGTCTGCCAGGCTTTTATAGTGACTACATTTTAAAACGCTAAGCTTGCCTCTTTTTTTAGATTTTATTACTGATTTCGACTTCTCTCCGTTTGATGACTCTGTCTTAGCCACTTGCTCCAAGGATTGTTCAGTAGGTATTTCAATTATTAAGGGATCTCGGTAAATAGTTATTTTCCTGATAATAGTTCCATTCTATTTTCTGAATACTATAGATTTTTCTGATACAGTTAATGTTATGATAAGTTGTGCGTATACACAGACAGTGCATGTAGTACGTTTGCGAGCTTGATGTAATGTAACAGACGTTTGTTGGACGTTCGTCAAGCTCAATTACTTGGAAAAGATTTCAGTGAACCTGAGACAGGGTTCGAACCTGCAACCTTCTAATGACCGGTTAGACGCTCTAATCATTGAGCCACTGAGGCTCAGGTGTAGAGCTAAGGTTGCAAATTCATAGTCATATGTGCTCCTATAGTGGTAGCGTTTGCATATAAGATGTTGTTAAAGTGTCATGATAAGTTGTACGTATACATGTAGTGCGTACAACTTATCATTGTACGTTTGCGAGCTTATACTTATAGTGTAATGCCACGCACTACATATACGTACAACTTATCATACCACTTATTTAACTACATTTCATATGCAAACGCTACATATGCGTGACGATGGATTTGCAACCTTAGCTCTCCATCTGAGCCTCATTGGCTCAATGGTTAGAGCGTCTAACCAGTCATTAGTAGGTTGCAGGTTCGAACCCTGTCTGGGGCTCAGAAATCTTTTCTGAGCAATTGAGCTTGACGAACGTCCAACAAACGTCTGTTAAAGGTAATGTTCTCATAAGCCACCACCTCGCGATGTGGAAAAGTGGTCTTAGAGTTGGTCACTTACGTGTCTGAGCTCAAAAACAAAGAAAAAGCCTACATTGTAAATCTGAAAGGCATGCATAGTCGTTGTGAGAGCTGGCCGTTTACGAGAGTGGTCGCAAGAAGAGCTTAAACTGCATTTCACTGTGAACGACAGCTTTTCCACTTTCGTGAGAACATCTCGTAAAATCTATATTTTGGGTTTCAGAATTTTATTATTAACCTTGATCTACCAGGAATAACTGAAGTTGATTAATGAAATGTTATTAGCGAAAAATATAGAAGTGACATTAGTATGTTTGGTAAAATCTACATAATATCACTTGTGCTATGTACGTATACTCTTACAATTGTCTTTGGCGTTATTGTTACAGTATTTTGCTCAACGTATCGGGCTTTTTCGATGTGTCGTCCTAGGCGAGCCGAGCCCCTCTTTTCGAATGAGCCTCTCTTTTCAAGGAAGACACCATGCAGTTTTTAACGCGTGTTCATTGAGTACGCCCAAGCCCTAATACCGCCTTTTACACAAATAAAGACGCGCAATCTGTTATTAAGACCTGCAAACAAGTTGTTACAGCCTGTTCTGACAGGCTGTCACTGTCATGAGTTCGCACTGGCTGTCCTAGATTGTTGACAAGTCTGTAACAGGTTGTTGACAACTTGTAACAAAGTTGATGACTCCTATACAGACCTGTGGCAAGTTGTTCCAACAACATGTTACCATGCTGCAACAAACAACTTGTTAACAGGCTGATGCTAACCAGGTTGTAGCAGCTTGTTTAATGAACAGCATTGTTACAACCTGCTAACAGCCTTGCTACAAGCCTGTTGCCAACACATCCTGTTAAACTAACAAGCTGTGAGATTTTTACGTGACTGTGTATTATACGCAGTCAACGGACGTTTAGGCAAGGTTTCAAAGGCGCTTAATATAATAGCGGTTTGTCAAAATATCTATACAGTCAAACTCGTAGGGGTCCCATTTCAGTACCGGGACGCCGTCTTTTTGCTCTCGCTAACGCCGGACGATTTTACTTTTTTATTGGGAGGCCGTCCACGCAGCAACAGGTTAATTTGCCAGGAATAAACAGGTTAATTTTCAGAAACAGGTTAATTTTCCCTAATTAACACTTACATAATGTCCCAAAGTAAGAAAGAACAATAATTTATTTTGGTAACTCCTGCAACTTGTAAGTAAACTGAGCTGTGTTGTTTTAATATAGATCAAGATATGGAAAATTCCTGAAGGTGAATACAAAGAAGCTATCTCAAATCCTGAGACTACTTTACACACTCAACAGGTTGAGTAATACTTAGATTTCATTAACTCTATACCATGAGTCAGACTTCGTATTTTGTCAACCTCGTACCCAGGCGCTTTTTGTTTACTATGCCGACGCGTGTGATGCGCGCGTGGAGCGTGCGGCGTATCATAAGCACCTGGGTACGAGGATTGTATTTTGTCTCTTATTTAGCGCATATAATTTTTCTTGCATCTATTGGCACTTCGAAGTACAAACTATTTATTTTAACATCTCTGTTACAGTGTACTGCAATGTTTAGTGTCTCTTATTTAATGCATGTCTTTTTATATCTATTGGCACTTCGAAGTACAAACTATAACATCTATAACTTTAACATCTTCATTACAGTGATTTTTACTTTTTTTTTCTTTTTTTTTTCTTATATAGAAACGTGTAGAGACTGTCTTGTTCAATCCTGCTGCTGAGAATGTAAGTAAGGAATGAAGCTATTGCGCGTTTACATTATCACTAAGCCTCACTTTGACGTTAAAAGAACATCAGTTGCATCACTGCCAAAGCGGGGCTTGATGGTGATGAACAAAAGAGTGGCGTAAAAACGCAATAGCTCCATTGGATAATTAACATTTAGATTATTAGCTCGAAATTTCTACTGGAGAATAGATTATTTCATAGAAATTGAGAGCGATTGTTTTAGTAGCAACTATCTTGTGTACCTTAGTTCTTTGGGACTATGCTTCACTAAAAAACGAAGCACTATTGTTTCTGTGTGTAAGGCCTGCGCTAAATGTCGCACAATAGACGAATTTAATTCATACGAATTTAATTGCTTGAATTTTATTCGACGAAACTGCGACGCATAACTCGATTAAATTCGACACGCGAATTAAATTCGTCTGGGCAATTAAATTCTGAGTCAGACGGATAATGCGACGATAATGCGTGTTCGAGTTACACGACGAATTATTGTAGCATCGAATTAAATGTTTCTCTTGTGTCTGTGACAATTCGGTGCCATGTTTTCAAAAAGTCGTTTTCAGACTCCATGCACTAGTCCAAGTAAAAACAATTAAATTCGACTGAAATTCGACGTCGCAATAAATGCGTCTCATTAAAGTCTGAATTAAATTCGTCTATTGTGCGACGTTTAGCGCAGGCCTGAACCAAGGTATTGTAAAACAAATCTTCCACTCCTCGTCACCTCCATGTTGTTTTACTGCACGACTGCGCGGGTACTGGTACTTAATTTCGTACTTGTTATCTATGGACGAATAGATATCGAGTACAGAGTAGCCAATCAGATTGCAGCAGTCTGTTATCTTGTAACAGTCGAATATATATGATTGCATGAGTACGTTTTTCCTTCTTTAAAAAGAAATTCACTACCACAAACCGTGCACAAACTTATTGTATGAAAATAAAATGCTTGATTTGTATATGTAATGTTGGTAAGGTTATTGAGACAAAAATGTATACCTTCTATGGTGTTTATCAAGACGTAAATTTTCATTCACTGACGTTTCTGTTAAACACATATCGGGGGATAGCACACTTGAGTAGTTGCGTGGAATACCCTAGCCAAGAGGATAAAAATATTAAGTGACCTTAACAAATATCACCAAATCTGAAAGAAAATTCTTGTAATCATGCTGAATACGTGTGTTGACCTGTTCAATCACGCCAATATTCTCGATACAACCTTGGTTAACCACGAAAATAGTAGCTATCACCTATATTTTGTTTTATCACACATGTTTTTGTGTTTTTCAGCTTCTTAACGAGTTTATAATTTGTTTTTATCACCAGGTTTTGGCTTCAAGTGCCGGAAAAGAGGTCAAAGTCTGGGATATTTCAACTGGACAAGAAAAATTTTGTATGTTGGTTTTGCAAAACACATGATAAACTGTAAAAGATTAACTTAAAATACAACCGCAGTCAAAAAACTAAGTTACTTTATTTATAAAATGTGATTCAGAAGTGGTATACTTTAAAAATCATTAATAATTCATAATGACGTTTTTTAAAATTACTCTATATGAAGTACGTACTTAACGTGTTTTATCAGATCTAAAACACGTGGCTATCGTCTCGTGTTTTAAATCTGGTAAAACACTGCTGCTCATGTTTTAAATATTACTTCATGCGCAAACGTTAACAAATACACTATAGGTACTTTTAACGTAAAATTAAGTCTGTCTTGTTTGAAAGAACATTTAAAATGATAGAGTAACATCTTTTGCAGTTTTTCGTTTCCTTGCTTCGTTCTTGAGATATTTCAGTTTGTTTGATATGCAAATTAAACATTTTGACGTCACACGTGCATAATGACTTATCGAAAAAACGTTATATATCTTTGATATTATCAAATATAATCTTGAAAATCTACATGTTTAGTGTTCTGTGCGAAACACACCCACACGTCTCCTTCGAATTAGTTTGGTTTGATAATAGCAAAGATATATAACTTTTTTCTATTACTTATTATGCACATGTGACGACAAAATGTTTAATTTGCGTATCAAACAAGCCGAAAATATCTCAACAACGAAGCAAGGAAACGAAAAACTGCAAAAGATGTTAAGTTGTCATTTTAAGTGTTCTTTCAAATACGACAAACTTAATTTTCGTTTCAAGTACGGCTTTAGAAGAACGTCTGACTATGAATTTGCAGTTTTAGCTTCCATCCGAGCGTTCGTTGCTCAGTGAACATTTTAGCTTGACAAACATCTACCGAACGTCTGTTGCATTATACTAGCTGCGCTATGCTAGATGCATAGTAGGGGGCCTTTACACGAGCCCGGGTTGAGAGCCAACCCTGGTCAACCCGTCTACGAATAAACCCCTGTTAGCGTTTACACAATAGCTGGGTCAACCCGTCTTGCCGGGTGACCCTTTTCAAGACCCGGGTCGACCCGGTTGGAGAGGTGCGACGGTGCGGAACTTTCGTCAATTCCTTAATGTAAACACGGGTTTACTTGACCCGGGCTCGTGTAAAGTATTGGCAATATGATAATTTGTGTCCTATCAGGTTTTTGTCTTCCTTTTTGTTAGTGAATTATAACCATATACAAGTTTGTTTTAGTTTTAGATTACGTTGGAACGACGATAGGAACGCAGAATTGTTATTCCTGCCATTTTCTACCTTATGGTTACGAAGCTTTTTGATAGGTTCTTATAATAAATGCTATTTATCTTCTAAACTTTTCCAATATAGGTTTGACCAATCATGACGATGTTGTTCAAAGTATAACTTGGAAAGAAGATGGTAGTCTTCTTGCTACGGGATGCAAGGTAAAGAATACAACTGTTTGTTGCTATTCGCCTGCATAGTGCTCAGAATATATAGCAGCTGAAAATTATTATTTTTAAATACTGTTTCTTTGCTTACACCAAGAAGGCAAAATTATTTGAGTTAATGTATATAGTGCTTTATCGCAATTCATTTGTGTTTGATGCCGGTTGAACATACTAAATCCAGTTTCTTTGGCAAAATATGCTATAGTTAAATTACCACGTCTCTCTTTTCCTGCTTTTACAGTAATATATTTTAACAAATAGAGAATGGCCTCCCACTAGAGTGAGTTGGGAGATTTTGAAAATTTATGTGAATTGGATTGAATTGAATTGAATTGAATTTATTGAATTTACCACACGTTACAAGTAAAACTTAAAATAACTAAATGCAATGAAAGAAGGTGGCGAGGAAGGCTAAAATGAAACCATAAAAAGCTTATAAAACGTTTAGTCTTCCTCCTAAATATCTAAATTAAATTGAAGTATATATATATATATAAGCATAATATGGCGACAATCATTGAATATATCACAGTAATTGCAATTTTAATAATTTATGAATATAAACTTTTACGGCGATTTTCATTTATTTAGTAATACTTTTAGTTTGGACGTAAATAGTTTTAGCGAAACAGAGTCAATAATTTCAACAGCAAGTGAGTTAAAGAATTTTGGGCCTTGGTATCTTATTGAAAACTGACAGATGTTTGTTCGACATAAAGGAATTTGGAAAGATCCAGCGTTTCTTGTTTCATAGCTATGAATTTGATTATTTAATACGAATAAGTTATCAAATTTTTTAGGTAGCAACTTATGTTTGTAAGAGAACATAAATTAAAAATGAGTTTCTCATTACGTTTGAAATTACCGTGCTCCATCGAGTTATGGAAAAATGTTTGAGAGAAATGTACTTAGAGTATAACAACTATGCGAGTTTACAGTTTTATTTACAGCTACGAGTTTACAGTTATCTTTTATACAACTACGAGTTTACAGTTCTCTTTGCTTCATTCACTAAATACTTTAGACATTTTTCTTATACCATGTCACTATTAATTATTTTACGCTCAGTGTATGATATATCGAATATACAAAAGATTAAACGAGAGAATAAAGCAATAACAATGGAGAGCAAAGAACAAAAGAAATACATTTTAAGCGTTAAAGGATTAAATCATCTTTTGTTTTTCAGGAGGTACTTTAGGGCCAGTAGTTTTTCAGTTAATATAGTAACTTTTATCTGTTACCCTTATAAAATAAATATGTTATTATTATTATTTATTAATAATATTAAAGCAAAATTTGTATTTTATCTTTATGTTATATATTTTTTCCGTGAAGGAAAATATTGTTTAAAATCCTAGAACGTGATTGACTTTTTCGTTTGCTGTTTCTATTGTGTTTTCACCAATCGAAAAGGCGATAACACCTTTTTGCCTGTGATTACAGATTTTTGCTCCGTGATATCAAATTTTTGCTCCGTGATATCAAATTTTTGCTCCGTGATAATAGATTTTTTCACTGTTTGGGATTAACTGCACTGGAAACAACCAATCACCGTAGAGAACTAGTTTCCTGTATATTATTATGTAAATAATAAATCATGACAATATTTCTAAGCATACTGCTCTTTATTATTTTTTTAGGATAAAAAAATCAGAATATTTGATCCACGATCATCGTCACTTGTTCAAGTAAGTTCTGTAATTTTGCGGGAGTATACTGTATACAATAGCTGTGTGATTAGTTTGTTTGCAAGCACTTTCTTGACTATTTATTTATCAATACCGAGGACTATTCCAATTGCATTGTAATCAAAATATTAAAAAAGAATTATGACTATTTAAAAAAGATGAATCTAAAAGTTTTCAGCTTGTTTGGAAAAAAATTCTGTTGCGAAGAAATCAGGACTTTTTCGTGGCAATGCAGTAGATGGATTAACTACTACCACAACCTTCGTTCCCAGGGCCTGTTTGAAATTAAGAGGGTGGGATTGGCATCGGCTGGTGCACTCTGTATTTTCATTGGTTGATTGCTTTTCTTAAACATTCCTCAGGAAATGTAATTAGGGTAGTTTTGTGGCAGTTATAGTCAAATAGCTTCAACGGAACCGCCAACGAGACCAATGAGACCGCCCATTACAGTGAACTTCTCCCACGGGACCGCCATTACTCCGAATGATTTTACATACTGAATTAAATTGCTAATTTATTACACCCAGTATTTCTGGGTGCTGTGACCAGCCGATGCCAGGGCCTTTTCCCACCCTGCCAATTTCAAAAATTCCCTGGGAACGAGGTTGGAACTACCAAACGCAGTCTAGATTGTTCCAAATTCTGGACTGAGTTTGGGACATTCGAAATCTTATCAACTTCATTTATGTATGCGACGGTTTACGGGAATTCACAATACTCTCTGCTTGAATAGTTTAGCAAATTTTGTTTTGTTGAATTTTGTTTGTTTATTTTTTGGTTGTTTGTCTGTTTGTTCAGCCAAGTAAAGTCAATTTTTTTTTAGTCATTTTTTCTGCTTGTTCAAACGTCAGCATCGCGTCACTTGTTACACTTTGTCACTGTACTTCGATTCACTTCAATTCAATTTACTTTGCTTCATTTGTTAGGAAGCTCCTTGTTTTGATGGGGGAAAGGAGACCAAAGTACTGTGGGCAGGAGACAAAGAACAGATAATTGCTTCTGGGTTTAACAAGGTAAAAACGTGAATAGTATTACAATTCATGGTAATATATCTATTTTCTCCAACGCCATGCAAGCAAAATGCAGTAGTTAGGAAAATTAATCAACTATCAATGTTGAATCGCACGCTCTGAATGGCTAGCGAGCGGTCCAGTATCCTGCTATTCGGACATTGTACGTAACCGGACCGCTTGCGGATTGAAAATATAAGTTTGAAAACAAAATAATTTCACGGTGATTTTGCTTTATTTTTGAATAGAATAAAGGAAGATTAACACAAAGTTTAGTTTAATTAAGCAGTGAACAACTCTATTTTAGTGAAACAAATGTATTGTTTGTTTTCTTTCCCTTAGCCAATTAACCCTTTCAGCCCAAGACCTTCCCATATGCTGAATAAAATCGTCTGGCGTTAGCCAGAATAAAATTCTTAAAGTGGCCATTGGACAAATTAACAATTATTCACCGAAGGCGAGGTGAATATCGGTGTATAATAACCGAGACGAAGTCGAGGTTATTATTCACCGATATTCACTGAGCCTGAGGCGAATAATTGTTTTAGTATAAATACATTTAGGAACAACATTTTCTTTAAAATTGTTAATTTCCTCGTTAATTGACAACTTGGCTGGCGGCCATTTTGAATAAACGCTGTAGGTGATTATCGAGAATTAATCCGAAGTAGCTCGACCAATCAGCGCGCGTGCTTTTCTATAATCACCTGTGTATTTATACTAAAAAGGTTTAATGCAATTTTGCCAAACTTAACACTTAAAAGTTTAATCAATAAACTTTAAAGACTCGTCATCAGGCTTCAACGTGTTTACTCGGCTTCGAGATATCTTTAGCGACTAATTATATAATAAAAAAATAAATGTGTTATTTACCGTTTTTAGTTGTTTCGTCACTGAAAAATATTTGGCCTTGGTCTCATAAATAAACCTTGATCTACAGCCTCGAACAGCTGCTAAGACCTCGGGCAAATATTTTTCAGTGCGGATCCCCCAAACGGGTGTATATCACCAGCTGGTGGAGGAGTGCTAGGAAATTGTGGATGCAGTTCATCTGGGTTGGCTTTATTCTAAATAAAAAAAAGATAAATTCGTTCGTTCGTCCGTTCGTTCGTTCGTTCGTTCGTCCGTTCGTTCGTTCGTTCGTTCGTTCGTTCGTTCGTTCGTTCGTTCGTTCGTTCGTTCGTTCGTTCGTTCGTTCGTTCGTTCGTTCGTTCGTTCGTTCGTTCGTTCGTTCGTTCGTTCGTTCGTTCGTTCGTTCGTTCGTTCGTTCGTTCGTTCGTTCGTTCGTTCGTTCGTTCGTTCGTTCGTTCGTTCGTTCGTTCGTTCGTTCGTTCGTTCGTTCGTTCGTTCGTTCGTTCGTTCGTTCGTTCGTTCGTTCGTTCGTTCGTTCGTTCGTTCGTTCGTTCGTTCATATATTTGTTTGTACGCTTGTTCGTTCGTGCGAAACCAATAGCAAGAGACAGGGCACCGTTAAATATGATATACAGTATTTAGCGTATGTTTACCCCCCCCCCCCCCCCCATTTTTCTCAAAATAGTCCGGTTATACTTTTTTAAGAATGTAAACATAATGTTCATAATTCATCACATTATATACACACAGCAGCACAAAAATCGTAAGCAAGAAAGTATTTCTGGTCAGTATTTCATATCCATTCGTTAGCAGAAAGTATTTCTGGTCGAAGAAACTGCACAGCATTTGTGAGCAAAAACTGTGTCTGGTATATAGACGGACTTTAACGTCAACCTTTCATGATATTTTTTAGATGCGCCAACAGGAACTTGGGTTGTGGGATAGTCGCTCACTTGACAACTGCTTGGAACGAAGATCAGTTGGATCATCAACTGGGTAATGACTATAGAACAACAATAGCTTTATTGGTAAACTGTAAGCATATGGGAAAAGTAAGTGTAGTGAAGGTGAATAATAATAGGAACATCATAATAAGTTTACCGTAAGAGCTACCAGATTTAGATATTAGTATACACAGTATACATGGTAAAGTATTACGGTATACACATGCAGTATATACAGTATAATACTCAATAAACACAGTGTACACAATATGTACACAGTATACACGATATACACAGTGTTCACAGTAAACACACAGTACACACGATATGCACGGTATATACACGGTATGCATGTACACGGTATATACAGGGTATGCATGTACACGGTATATACAGGGTATACACGGTGTACACGGAATACACTGTATACACGGTATATACACGGTATGCACAGTATACTTATACATACGTGACATAAATGGTAATTACAACAACAATAATAATTGGCATCATATTAGAGATCTTTTGGATGTGATTTCCTGAGATATATCCAATGTTTATTTGTCTTATTCAGGTCTCCTTTGATGTTCTTCGACCAAGATACCAACATGCTGCTAGTTGCTGCAAAGGTAAGCACAGTTGGAGATTATTTAAAATAATATTTGAAACATGAACAGCGGTGTTTTATGATAGTTTGTTTTCATATGTCGAGGGGGCGCCTACTATTTGAATTTGTGACTAAAACTGCCTAGATTATTTTCTTCTTTTCTCGCTTCTTTTGTTTTGTTTTGTTTTGTTTTGTTTTGTTTTGTTTTGTTTTGTTTTGTTTTGTGTGTTGTGTGTTGTGTGTTGTGTGTTGTGTGTTGTGTGTTGTGTGTTGTGTGTTGTGTGTTGTGTGTTGTGTGTTGTGTGTTGTGTGTTGTGTGTTGTGTGTTGTGTGTTGTGTGTTGTGTGTTGTGTGTTGTGTGTTGTGTGTTGTGTGTTGTGTGTTGTGTGTTGTGTGTTGTGTGTTGTGTGTTGTGTGTTGTGTGTTGTGTGTTGTGTGTTGTGTGTTGTGTGTTGTGTGTTGTGTGTTGTGTGTTGTGTGTTGTGTGTTGTGTGTTGTGTGTTGTGTGTTGTGTGTTGTGTGTTGTGTGTTGTGTGTTGTGTGTTGCATAATCTTGCATAATGTTGCATAATGTTGCCTAATATTTTTGTAGGGTGAAACGAGCGTACATTATATTGAACTAAAGGATACTGCATCATACTTAAGTCGAGGTAACCAGATCTTATAACTACAAGCTCTAGTAAGCCCCCCGGAAGGTTTATTTAATTTTAAGACCCAGAGAGGAGGGAGGCTTAATAGAGGGGAGAGGGGGAGGGGGGTTATTAAAAAGTCGGTGAAAGCTAAAAAGTTTAACGAAAGTTAAGGAGTTTGAAATATTTTCCTTTTGAAATGCTAACTTTAAGTGTAAGTTAAGACCCTCACCCGAAGTTTATTAGCGATATATAATCCCGAGGGCGAAGCACGAGGTTCTATTGTAATTGCGAGGTATATATATATATATATATATATATATATATATATATATATATATATATATATATATATATATATATATATAAGGTTGCGAGGTTTATAACCTGTCAATAAACCGCGGTACATCAAAGAAAACCGACTTTATCGTATTATAATAGACACTAAGAAGGATTGTTGATATCCTTGACCTTGTTCGAACTTTCCTGGGAACATTTTCAAGTTTGTTTTTGAACTTAAACTTCTTGTGTAAAACTAACTTCCAAACTCTGTAACAATGCAATCTTTTGTTTAACTCTTTCCTGTCCGAATCGATCTCTATAGTATTTATTCTGGCTAACGCTAGGCGATTTTATTCACTTCTGGGGAAGCCTTCGGACAGGAATGAGTTAAAACAGAAAGTTAGAGAATTTTGACAGGAAGTTTAGGAAAGTTTGAACGGAAATTTACAACTGTTCCTAGGAAAGTTCAACAAGTTTTGAAACTCCAAGCAATTTAGGAACTCAAAGCAGGAACATTTGATATAGTTTGCCCACAGGAGTATTTCTCAAATATATTTACTTCGTCAACTATTGAACCGCATAGTGAAAAAAATTAATATATGAAACTTAATTTTAGTATCTACTCACAGAGTGGCCGACCAAATAAAAGGAGCTGCTTTAATTCCCAAACTTGCTGTTGATGTTATGACATGTGAAGTTTTACGTCTGATGGTATTAACCAAGTCTTCAGTGGTGCCTTTGAGCTATCATGTACCAAGAAAGGTGAGTCAGATGTAAGATATTGGAAATATGAAATTTATTTCGAGTGTTGACCAGGATATCTCACGTGTGAGGGAAGCGAACGAGTAAGTTATCTTGGTCAACACGAGAAATAAATTTCATATTTCCGCACATCCATGTATTGTTCTATTTATTATATAAAAAAATTGTCCTATTGCCTTACAAAAATTGCATTAAACTATAATGCTGATTCAGCGATAATCGTCACATGTGAGATTATCATGAATAATCACACATGTGAGATTATCATTTTTATTAGTGGCAGAAAAATCAATAAAACTCTCTATTTTATATAATAAATAAAGTACTTTAATTCTAATCTTAATCGTAACAACATCTATATACAGTAATACTCCCAGAGTCGGAGATACCATGTGTATTAATTGTGTATTAATATACATTGAATCTAACCCTGGTCAGAAGAGTTGCTCTAGCCAAAAGGGTTACCCTATGGTCACAAGGGTTACCATATAGTCACAAGGATTAGCCTAGTTAGAAGGGTTACCCTAATAGAAACACCGCTGCCAAACGTTTGCGCATGTGTGAATTCGCTGAGTAAACATTGCAAGAGAAGTGGGAACTAACCGTGGCGACAACAACCAGACAGTGAAGACTAAGTAAGACTCGACTATTCATTTGTGTTTTAAAAAAAGGGTAAAGAAAATTACGAAGGGGTAAATTCAGAATATGTTACAATATTGACAAAGAAGCCATGCACAAATTACCTACCTTATCTTTTTGGTAGTATGCTTATGATTTTAACTTTTGTGTCGGACTCTCGGACCAGTCCAAATATTTCAGTGTTTTCCTGCTCTTTTTCCGAGGACGAGCTCGGACGTCGCACATGCGCAAAACGTTTGGCAGCGGTGTTCCTAATAGAAGGGTTTAATACTCTATAGTCAGAAGGGTTACACTTTATCAGTTTGCTAGGGTAACCCTAGCAACAGGGCTATCTTTTCACCATTAAAACGCATTTGGTAGAGTCACCCTGATGATCGTGTTGCGTTTCCTCTAAAAAAAAGCAAATGTCAGCGTATTTATGAAAAACATGATGATATAATGTGAATTTTTCCCGAATCACCTAACCCTTTAAGGGGCCGTTCATATGAGGCTGGCTTTATGCCGTCACGAAAATCTTATTAGGCTTATTACGACTATTTGAGAAATGCAAAATCACATAACGAAGCAAAATTGGGTTTGTTTTTCTGTAGGTACAGCACACGGAGTATTATAATTCCTTTTTGTTGTCAAAGAAAGAATTTCCACATAAAATCAGCCCAGTAACCGGGCCAGCCCGCCTCATATGAACGGTCCCTAAGTTCTCATCTTTAACCTTCATTAAATATTTCTACTTTAGTCTTATCGTGAATTTCACGGAGATCTGTTTCCTGAAACGTTTAATGGAGAACCTTCTATGACATCTGATGAATGGTTTCAAGGCGCTAATACACCAGTAAGTGTTAATTATATTATGTTCTTGTTACAACTTTACAAAACTAAAACCGCCAAGACGGCTTTCTCTGTAACCCAGTTCAATGTTTGCATCTCGGTCCCGACTAGAGGCTACGTCACGACTGCCTCTAATCGCCGTCACCGCCGAGCGGATCAAGGCGAAGGAAAGGCTGCATCGCATCCATGCAAGTGTGATGCTGTATTCTGATTTTCGCTTCGTTGCCAACAATTCTGCCAGTCGTTTATATGTGATGGTTGTCTCTTTCCCCTGTCTACCAGTTGTAGAAAAAACAAGTGGTGTGAATACCGCATACTCCACTCCCCTTATCCTGTCAACGTATTCCCTCTTCTTGGCATTCTCCTGTTGTCTGTAGAGTGCTGGGATCTCTGTGTTTCGGTAGCTCGATGCGTTTGGGTGAAAGACCCTAACATCAATTTGCTTCCTATTCCAGAAACCCTTTGCTCGTATTATACTCTTGCTTCCTCTTGCTTATTGGCCGATCTTGGTAGTATTGTCTCGCCTGTGAGTGGTTGTAACTGTGGTTCTTTTTCCACATCCGAAGACACGGTTAGCCAAAAGCTGGCCTGTGATTGGTCAATTTTGCGGCTCAGACCTAACAAGATGGCGTCTGATGGCGTGTATTTGGGCCATTTTTTCGTGGGGCACCGCAGTCCAGTTATATAGAGGTCAGTGGTCCCACCCTCTAACAACGTCTGCGAGGGAGGCTAGACCAAACAGGTGTCACAGAAAATTTGTCCCTCCCAAAATTTGTTCCCCCTCCTAACCAATTTTCCCAAGAAAAATGTCCCCCTCCATGTTCTTATACAGGACATACATTTCCTAGGAAATTTGTGCCCCCCTTAACCCAGAAGTTTGTCCCCCCTCAAGAACACGCTTTACTTTATCTTATAACGTACGTCGTACGCTCAGAAACCGAGAAGCTACTTCTGAAAAGTAGTTTCAGTATTTAGAACTTTAAATTGAATAAAAAGTTAAAAAGTGCATGTTATATATATATATATATATATATATATATATATATATATATGGTGATTAGGATTATTGCATGAATTACCCTGTGGTCCCCGTTAGTTCAAAATGGCGATCGCATGTTACAAACGTTTATGGTTGATTGTTTAAACGATTTACATCAGCAAGCTCTATAGAGAAACTGGTTAATGGCCAATATAATTTGTCAATTATCCAATCAAAATGAGCTTTGATTCAAAGCTCGCAATTGCATTGGATAATCGACAACCGTGGTTACAACGTAGCTACTTGCCAATTTCGAACTTACGAACTTCTCAACTTCCCAACGAACTTCCCAACACACCGCATCAAAATACAAACTTCCTCTTTCAACTACTTCTTTGATGCGAGACTTCGTTGAGAAAAGTGTGCATGAAGATTATATATTTTATAATTTTAGACCGTTATATTATTATTTTTCAGGTTAATTAAATGAAAATACTCTATTAATAACAAATTAAGCCGGTGAAAATATAAAAACTACATGCTAAAACAAAGTTACAAATCTATAAAGAATAGTGTTAAAATGCACGAGATACAGCTTTTCAGTTTTTTCAGTAACTATATTTTTTATAGCGTTCAAAAACCAGTTTAGATCCTTCCAAAAGACCAGCAAAGGACAAGAAAAAACAACCATCTAAATCTGAATCAGCAAAATCGGAAGCGGCGAAATCTGAGCCTCCTAAGCCTCTTCCCAAACCTGTTCATGAGGTGAGATTATTTTGTCAGAAGGATTTGATATTTAGTTGGTATTCTTCTTTTTATTTCTTAATTCTCTGAAGATTGTTCATTTTTTACTCTTATTTTTTATATCTGCCTGTTAGCTGCTTTTATTATATAGATGCGAGTGTTTTATTAGAAAATATGCAGTGTCGTATTTTCCATATCCTCACTAGTGAAGATATCGATGACGTCATTAAGAATTTTACCTATATAATAAAAAGAAAATTACACGCTGGCTTGAAGATATTAATTTTATCTTCTCGTGGTAAAAACGATATTTTACTCATTCGCTACGCTCATTCGTAAAATATTGTTTTCACCACTCGAAGATAAAATTCCTATCTTCGCACCACCGTGTAATATCCTATATGTACTTTGGTATAGCCATGTGTTTATTACCAATTAGTTGTTTTTCTTCCCTTCGATGTAAATGTTGCTGTGTAGTTCGTATGGTACAAATAATAAAGACTTATTAACCGAGTGCGAGGTCTGTACGGGAAAGTATTTGCCTGAGGTTTTCGTACAGACCGAGCGACGAAGGAGCGAGGTTTGTGCGATAAAACCGAGGGAAAATACTTTCCAGTACAGACCGAGCAAACGAGGTTAATAAGTCTTTATTATTTGTACCATACGAACTATTATATATGTACCATACGGGAAAGTATTTGCCTGAGGTTTTCGTACAGACCGAGCGACGAAGGAGCGAGGTTTGTGCGATAAAACCGAGGGAAAATACTTTCCAGTACAGACCGAGCAAACGAGGTTAATAAGTCTTTATTATTTGTACCATACGAACTATTATATTTGTACCATACGAACTATTATATATATATTATATATGTACCATACGAACTATTATATTGGTTCATTTTATTTTTAAGCTTCGAATGTTGTTTTCGTCTTCGGAGTATGCTGTTTACCTTACCTGTTGACATTTTCATGTCGCTTCTTGGCCTTCTTATTTACACCAGTTCGGTTTTTATTTGTCGTGTTTTTAGATAAACAGCTTTAAAGAAAACCAGCAGTGATGTTCCCCACATTTTATTCTTCAGAATATTTGAATAAAGATACCTATTTCTCTTTTATTTGTATTCAAATCAACTCAGAAATGTTCCCGCCAAAGCTTACAGGGCCGAGAAAAAAGCGTATTGACCAGTCGGTCAATATCGTAAAATCCCGACCTCTCAGGAACCAATCAGCGTGCGTCGTTTTGCGTACGGACCGGAAATCAAACCCAGCCATATAATAAATGTTCTTCCACCCACACAGCTGTTTCACAAAGTAATACAGTCTGTTTCAGTATATCCAGTCTAGTATATACATGCAACTTTGATATGGTATATATGTATGCATGTATATAATAGTTTAGTATATTAATAATTTACGACTCACTGCTTGTACAGCAAGAACTGACAAAACAATTATTATTATTAATTAGTTATTAATTAATTAATTATTATTATAATTAATTATTATTAATTAGTTAATTAGTAGTCAATTTAAATCTAAACTGTTAGAATACCACCACCACGCAACCGAACACGTATACAATGTTGAAACTCCACAAACTTTTAAAACTGTCTGTGTAAAATGTCACTCGTGCCGTCCTCTGTCCGGTCTTCTTGTTAAAATGTGCTGTTAATTTATGCATGCATTCACGAGTCTTAGGTTAGAAGTTAGTTTTTATATTTATTTTTTTATGTTTTTCATATTAATTTTGTATTTTTTGGACCCCGTAATGGAGCCACAAGCTCTATGGGACTTCCCTGCCATTTTTGGCAAAACTTATAAATAAATAAAGCAGGAAATAAAACTTTCCACGAACGGCCAAGATGAAAATCGTCCAATTCTGTAGTAATTGGTATTTCCGAGGGTGTAAAAAACTAGAGTACTGCGTAGGCAGTGTTTTGGATAGAACCGAAACTCAACAAAGTGAGGTGGTAAACTGCCGAGATTTTTAGCAACGAAATACGTCCAGCGGAGCCCTCCATTCGCTGATTTCTATAGAACTGGATTGCTCATTCTTTATGGTCAGCAGTAAACATTTTGAAACCAGTGGCGGCCATGTTGGTACTCCAGGTCCAGTGTACTTTGCGGGCCTAAGAGTAGTAAGAGTTCACCGGGGGAGAAAGGGGAGTCGACAAAGCCGTATAATTCTCAGATCGATGTCAATTTACCGACTGGAAAACAGAAGGAAAATACAAGCAAATACAGTCCGAAATTGTCAACTACATACTTCAAAGTTTTGTGAAGACCTATTATGTTTTACTACCAAGAGTATATATAGTTTTATGATGAAGTTATTGACTGATTTTGTTGGGGTTTTTACGAGTTTTGTGATATAGGAAAGTTTATCGATTACCTATAGCCTGCTTTGCGTTACCAGGCAGAGTAAAAAAACTACGAAATAACACGTTTTACTGCTTAACAAATGCAAAAACTAGGCTTTTCAACCTTGTACAGTGTTCTTTATTTGATACCAATAGCAAAAAATTTTTTAATGTGGCTCTTTTCGTGCTACGAAACATACAAAGTTTCCGTGGCGGCCATCTTGGTACTCCAAATTCGTCATCTCCGCTGGCTTCATTTTTGACGTCGGATGAGCAATCCAGTTATATAGAGTTTAGTACCTTTATTACATGCATGCATTTGGCTGTTGTGGTTAACCATAGTCTTTTGAGAGATGGTGGCTGAAAACTAAGTGAAAGTCTTTGTTCTATCTATTTGTTCACGTTTATGCAAACTTGTGCATGGTGAGGACAATGTACGTTTGGTATAATGAAGCCAATCATCCAATATTGTTGGGTTTATGATTGTAATATGTATGGCAATTTAACTCATTAATTAGAGGATATTTTTTGGGGACAAATGTTATGTATATATTTTTTTTTCCGTTTTAGAGCAAAAAAACTCCCCCAGCATCTCCGACCAGTTCTCCATGCAAGGAAGATCACTGTAAGACCACAACTGATCCTGCACCAATCGTGCACCCTTCTGAAACTGGTTCAAAATGTGAACAGAGTTCGCCTGAGAAATCTGCGTTTAAAAGAACACACAAAGCTTTGGCAAGCCAACATCATTCTAAATTTCGTCACCTCACTGGTACACCATTACACCGAAGTCAATATATTGAAAACATTCGAGATCTTAGTAATTCGTTGTTTGGCGAATGTGACGGCTTTCAAGTGAACTCGAAACGCGCGGCAGTACCAATCGAGGGACCTGGTGGCAAAATTGCTGTGTTTGAGGTAGGTTCATGGTTTAACCTAACTTGACGAGTAAAATCGTCTGGCTTTAGAGTAAAAATCTGTAAAATGTACAAATTGTTGGTTTGAAACACTTAAATTCTTGTCCACGCTGAGAAGGTTTGGTAACCAGAGCGCTTATATACATATACGCTTATATAAGTGCCCAATGACTATACTAATAACCTGCGTTAATTTCTAACGCAAACATGACCTGAACATAATTAAGTGACTCGATTGGAAAAAGCTACAATCATATTTTTTCTTCTAAAACGTTTCCCGGTGTAGATTCGTGCTTCGTTCTAGTTCCTTGCACGACCCTAGTGTTACTCTTGCGTTTTGAAAAGTATTAGACAGTCCACGATTTTCAGGAGGGGAGAAATCTTTGTTCTAGTGAGTTCGGAAATCCTAATTTGCATTAAATTTGCATATTATATAACTTGTACATTACATTTCAATAATCACCACTAACACTGGAGCTATGCAAGGAACTAGAATGAGGCACAAATCTGCACTGCAAAACGTTTTAGGGGGGGGGGGGGGATATAATTTTTCATGACTTTTCCCCATCAAGCCACCCATCAAGCCACCTTGGTACCTTTCGGTACAATATCATATCTTTTTTAAAAAGCAGAAAGTGCCCCGCACTGTCTTTGGTCTACATCATTTGACAATTTAACAAGTAATCATGCAGTCATTTTGTCACGACAAATTTGATTTGACTTTGTCACCTTATATGTATATAATTCCACATAAATAGTAGCAAACTAGTGGTCATGCAAACAGGGCGTTGCCCCAATTGAACATGACATATCTATTATACTTTGTCTAACTCGTCTCTGGAAAATATGTCCTGTTAAAGGGTTAAAAAAACTATCCCCTTTAATAACAGATTTTGGCGACGAAAGATATACTGTATATGGTTAGGAAAGTCAGTTTAATTAGGACTTATTTAAAAGGGAAGACCAATTAGGTGGAAGTCAATATTTTATTAGTAGTCATGAACAGGACGGTGTTACGATGGAATTACGTGTACAGTGTACTTGAATGGTGGAAAATATAGTGGGCTTTGTGCATTTGAAATTAGTAGAATAACCAACGTTTTCGAAACAGGAACACGGTGCATTTTTAATTTTTTTATTAGTTGTGCCTGCTTCCCTTTTGCGTCTACTGGTTGCTCAGCAACCAAGTAGCGCTATGCTATTCACCGGGGTTGCACTCGTGTATCGCCACATATATTTCGTCAAGTAGGTGACTTCAAGTAGGTGTATACTTCGCGTTTGTCTTGGTGTTTGGAGACAGGCAACATGAAGTACAAACTCGCATGCAGCAAACTGCATACAGCTGATTTTTCTGTATACCAAGCACCACAATAGAAGGCCTATAGTGTCTAGGCTGCAAGCACCAGTAGACACATGCATGTACGCGGCCGCGTATCTACTTTTTAATTTCTTATCATCCGAAGCGTTCTTATAAATTGACTGAAATTGTCTAGTATTTGCCAGAATATAGCATAAAAGACGCATCGGATGCGTACAATTGCGGTACATACAAGATTTAATGGTAAAAACATTCGCATGGTGCGTTGACGTGCATTCTCGTTTGATTAGGGCTTTATAAATGCACGGAGCCCCGCTAATCAGAGCGTGCGTAGAGACGTGCGTTATCAAAACTAATCTCTGCAGTTTACCACCTTCTTTTTAAAGAAGTTTCGTTTGTTTTTGCTGTACAAGCTGTCGTTTAGTTGTTAAAGGACATTGGCAACAAAAATTAAGTTTGTCTAATTTGAAAGAACTCATAAAGTTCTTTAATTCTTTTCTTTAGTGGCATATTCCCGTAGTCTTACCCGCAGCATTACTTGCTGTTTTTAGTATTTACTTCTGTACTGTATGTTGTGTAAGTTTTATTAGAATTTTTGACTTTAACTTTTATACTTTTTGGCCCCCAGTAATTGGCCTTCACGCTGTTGCGGTGACCCTGTCATAGGTTTAAATTTGTGTTTGTGTTTGAATGGTCCTCGTTTTAGTTTATTTTGTGATACCATTATACATGTATTTAGTCAAGTCTATGGCGAAGCTAGTAAAATAAAAAATAAAAATAAAATAAAATTGTAATAGATCTTTTACAATTTTTTCGTATCTTTCTTTGTTTTCAAGATATTTCAATTTGTTTAACATGTAAATGAGATAGTCTCTGACGTCAGGAGCAGGGTACCATATTTTCACACGTAGCAAAAGCAGTTCTAGCTCTAAATTTGTTCAACCTAATCACTTGAAACTGAACATTTCATAACTGATGTTGTTTTGTGTAAAAATACTGTACGCTGCTCTTGACGTTAGAGCCCATCTAATTTACATAGTAAACAAATTGAAATATCTTGCAAACGAAGAAAGACACGAAAAAGTTGTAAAAAAAAACTTCTATTACAATTTCACGAGTTCTTTCAAATTAAACAAAGTCAGAAACTCTGTGCTCTAGATGCGACTCGAACCTAGAACCTTCCGAATACTGGCCGCACGCTCTAACCATTGTTCTTGTTTTTGTTTTAGTTATCCAAAACAGGGCGTCTACCAGAAAGTGGAATTCCTGTGTTGGAGAACAAATGTGGAGTGATGGATTTTGTTATGAGTCCATTTGACGAACAAACCATTGCTGTTGGTATGTTAATAAATTAAAATAGTGTAATAAAAGTAGCGTGCTGCGTAGGCAGTGTAGAAACAACAATCGAAATATAGTAAGGTTAGATATACTGCCGAAACAGAGAACGTAGGAGTCTAACGTTTCGAGCGAAGGCCCTTCGTCAGAGAAAAACGTGACGAAGGGCCTTCGCTCGAAACGTTAGACTCCTACGTTCTCTGTTTCGGCGGTATATCTAACCTTACTATATTTCGATTGTAAATAAACTACTTAAACATTAGGGGCCGAGTTAAAAATAACTGGTTTGTATGACACGTTGTGTAGATAAATAATATTATCATTCATTTGATTTCTATCCCGCATTCTGATTGGTTAATTCACCTGCAAATAACTGAGCGCAAATCATTTTCTGCTGTGCATGAGCATGCGCACTAGTGCTAACGCTGCTGACTGCAAATAATTATCGTAAACATGGCGGTGATGACGGGGGCTAATCGAGGAAGTAATCGAGAGTATTTGGAAGCATCCATAACGGCAATATACTTCAGAAAAGAAATAGTTAAAAGGAAGATTTAGTGAGGCTGCGTGAAGACGCGCCCTTCCCCCTCCACGCAGGCTAGGCCCTAGGGCTCCGCTCGAAACGTCAGTATTTTGTTATCAAATCTAATCTCGGTATAGTTTATCACCTTTTTACTAAATTTATTTTTTGCTTTTTTGGCACTTATAAAAAAATATAAAAAAATTTACCTTCTGGGCGACACTTGGGCCAAAAAAATATATATTCTGTTTCTGGTCAGGGCACATGCCCAAAATCGACGCGGTGACGCGGTTTTTTGGGGGATTTTGGTTGTTTTTTTGGCCTTTTTTTTTCGGCAAGGCGAACCTTGATTGAACAGACATCTGAAACATGTTGAGTATTCTTATAATATACTTGTCACATGGTATACTGAACATGTAGCATGAACACATGATTGAAACATGAAGCCTTCAATCAGTGCCCGCAAATATACCAGCGGTTTTCATAGGAAACATTGGTTGAGAATAGACCGATCAAATATTTAATATCCGCTGGTGTCATTTGTAGTCAATTAATATTAAAAATGTTAAAAAAAAAGTATCGACGCGCAAGAAAAAAGATGACGCGCGCGCTGACCAGAAACAGAAGACTTTTTTTTTTGCCTTACCTGCATGTCTATCTCATAGTGAAACTGTGAAAAGTCATGCAAGGTACGCTCTCAAAAGATGCATTTCTTAATATCTTTTGCTGGAAATGTATTACATTTGGCATTTTGGCTTTAAAAATTCTTGTTTCTGAGAACAGTTCATCTTTCTTTTATTCTAATTTTTCTTTTTATTCATTTTCTATTTCTTTGTTTCACGAAAGCTTGTGAGAATGCTTCAGTCAAGTTGTGGAAAACCGGAGAGGAGGGACTGACCGAGACAACTGACGAACCTGCCGCTGTCTTGAGAGGTAATGCTAATATTTCGAAATGTTTCAAGAATACTGTAGATCAAAAAGGATAAGTTCTTTGGTGATCTCGCAGCTAGACTCGCATCTTGGGACAGCCTTGAAATACTTTAATTTTGTTTCCACTGCGGAGAGGTGTAAATTCTTGTGAAATTTAAAGTCTGATACCATATTAAGGTTACATTAGAAGATGAGGGTATGTTTTGGCAGGTTGACTAGTGCGCTGCGAATTTTAGTGGTATGTATCTCAAATTTCCAATCATAAAAGACTAATTGCTTATTGTGAGAATATAAACTTGACGAGTATTCATTTCAAACTTTCTGTATTTTAACGAGTTAACGAAAATACACACACTCAACAGGAAAATTCAAAAAATAAATTTACCGTTTGACTGGCTAAAAATTTTCCTGCATATCATATTTTCAATCTTGAATAGTAATCGCACAAAACCGTGTGCGCTTGTTTTATATTTTTAGTGGTTATTCAGATACACGGCATTCTTTTCACATCTGCGTTGGCTAAAACGACAAAGAGACCAAAATTCACTTTTAACGAGAAAGTAAAAATAATATGATTGTAAAATCATATGACGACCGACTAACACAGAACAGTTCATAACAAAATTAATACTGTAACAAATTTGAAAAAATCTAGTAAAACCCGAGATTTAAAAGATCAGTTTTGTGCGCCAATTTTGTGGAAAAATCCATGGTGGAGAACTCGTTATAAACGAGGGAATTTTAAAATACATTCTCTCACTAAATTTAGATTTACATAATCAGCAACCATTTGGCTTCCTTGACTGAAAATGTGAGATATATAGCCCTAAAAGTTGGTGCACAATGACCAATTTCCCAAAACAATCAAAAATATGCTTTCATCATCTAATGTAACCTTAAAACAGTATGACTCGACGAAGTTATTATCATCGTCTTCAATATATAAATCACATGATCTTTTTATAAGGCGAAGCGAAAGGTAGTGAACTTCTAAGATTTTTAAAACGAAATCTGACGTTGAAATCAAGCGGAGCTCTTAATCAGAATACTCCGTAAGTGCTCCACCCGAAATGTCAGTATTTTGTTGCTAAATCTATCTGAAAATCTGTAAAGGCCCGTTTACACAGGCGATGTTTGGTGCGATTTTTCTCTGTCTCACGAATGTATTAAAGCCTGGTTCTCATATGTCGCCGATCGTCGCCGACCCATGATTTACAGTAGATGCATGTTAAGTAAAAGAATAAAAGCACTGCTTTTCTATATTGTTCTTTATTACTTAACATGCTGCTGCACTTCCCGTTTTAACATGCATCTAAATCACAAATCGCCGACGATCGGCGACATATGAAAGCCAGGCTTAAAAACCACTATAGCTTCGTACAAATGTCCAATGCTTCCGTAAGTCAATCCATTCGATCGCATCTGTCAGGAGGAGAAAAATACCCTGTGTAAACGAGCCTGAGACCCCGGTTTACACTAGAGCAAAAGTATCCGAATTCTCATTCATTTGTTTTTCATCCTCATGGGAATAAAAAAACAATGTGAATCCAGATACTTTTTCTCTAGTGTAAACGGGGTCTTAATAATGATTCTGTAAATGATAAAAAGATGAAAATGAAAATGAAAAAAAAGATTTTCAGTATCATTTTCTCACAAGCTTTGAAAGTCAAAATTCAATAGTTTAAGTTAATATTAACCTTTTCTTGTTTAGATGGACGAATTTTTATTAATAAATTTAAACCAATTGTTTAGAATAATGGTTTATGTTAGAAATAACAGTTGATTTCTATTTTGTAAATTAGTACTTACACTGTAATTCCCTGATGGAGGAAAATGCTTCTAAACAATTTTCATTAATAATTCGCAGATCGCGCGGTCGTTTTGACGTCACGTGCAAAGCGTACTTGTACAACCTTGGCTGCAATGTGATTTTTAATTTATGCAAGAACAACCATTTAAAAGACTAAGATTACGTCATTTATTTTTCCCGAAGTTGCTTTTTAAACCACGAAGATCTAAGATCATGAACGAACATTGCTCCAATTAATGTTCTGTATTATTTCTAGGTCATAGAGATCGAGCCACTATTGTTCGATATCATCCAACTGCAAACAACGTTTTAACATCTGCCAGTTTTGATCTCTCAATTAATATCTGGGACGTGAATAAAGAAACCGCTGTGTTGTCACTCGTCGGACATCTTGAACCAGTAAGTGAATATGCAATGATCTCAAACTCATCAATAATTCATGAGATAATTAGCTAATAAGCCATTTGCACGATGACGTAATCTAGTGTTCCGTGACTATAGCTACCAAGTATCCTCTATTTATCAGTACTAGGATGCTAGCAAAGCATTCTGGTATAGTTGTAGTCACCCAACGCTATTTTACGTCATCGTGCAAATGGCTCATAACAATAGTTTATTCAATCACCTGATTGAAATTGGATACAGTGCTCCAGCAAAGCCGAAGATATTAGATGAAAACCCGTGTTCATCCAATTCTAAATGTCTCAATTATCTATGCAAATTAAACAAGTTAGTGTGTGAATGAATTTTACACACCCTCGTGAATAAAATCTCATGCGGGTTTCTCTTAATTGCATTTTTCAATTGGCATTGCTCGATTGAGATGTTATATCAACAACTCGTTTATCATGTTTCATCAGGGGAATCCAGACACTCGAAAACAGCAAAACCACTCTGTCTTCGGCCT
>OZ035997.1:94223469-94350969 GCA_964035015.1 Corallium rubrum
TAGCAAGGTATACTGGTGTAACTGACACATTATTCAAATTATTTAAATTTACGTCAGCAGATTATAATTTATTCTTTGAACGTTTTCATGGCGATAAAGTAATTTTATTAATAAAATTAACGTGATACGCCATTGTATTCTTACGTGATTTAATTGATCAGTTGCTTAATTTATAAATGACGTGAGCCAACAGTTTGTTATTATTGCTCTGATGAAGGCCTGAGTCAACAGGCCGAAAGCTTAGCAAAGAAATATTTTACGTGGTGTTTCCATAAAAATTATTTAGATTATAATTTATAAGCTAAGTTCGGTTGGATTACGAAATAATTTTTCAACTATCATGGCGCAAGAAATCTTTGCCAGAAAAAATGGTTTCAGCTAAAATGTACATTAATATTACTATGGAAAAAGATCAATTCAACCAATGTAAAGAAAGAAAGAAGGCTAAGAAGAGATGTGCAGCGAGAAGAGACAACAATAAATACGACTTAAAACCACTGAAAAAAGCCTAAAAATTACGATAAATACCGAAAACGATGCCGACAGAAATAAACTGAAAGAACAAGGAGGTGTCCTGAAACTGGTCAAAGCCGGTAAAGAATTCTGCTCTGGTGTATTCTACTTAACTCAAGAGAGAATGATGAAGAAATTTTGAAACAAACGGCTTTTTAGATCATGAAGAGAACTGAATGATGCCTTGTCATATTTATTTGTCAACGAAAAAAGTAAGAAACTGCGAACGAGAAAAACAATCTGAAACGAGTAGACTGAATTGGCAGTGTTTGTGGTGACAAAAGCAGAAGAAAGTTTAACGGTAGGTGTTGCCAATAGGTAAACCATGACTCAACGCCGTAGAGAATTTCGTAATATATTTGTAAGATACATTCTAAAATGATTGAGTTTGATTAGATTACATTGATAATAATTAATTGGAAAATAAACGACTAAACAACTTTACAAATGATCAGTTAAATACCTGAAGAGTGGGTCTCTACAGCTTGAAACGACGCACTCCCGTCATACAGACGCAAACTTCTCTCTGTCACAGACTTACTCGCTATTTTGTTCAGTAACCGTCCGATTGTTATCAATCAACACCCATATATCATATTACCGCATGCAAATCAATAAATGAATCAGAGTATAATCAATTAAGATAAGTAACAAAATACAAAATATAATTTTATTTTTAACAGTACTCGCGGACTGTCCGAAACAACCCTCCGGGGGCACAATCAGGAAGAATCTTCTTCCAGGATAGAACAGCATTTCTGGACGGATCGTTTATACTCTCCCGTCTTCGTCTTTATCTTTACATTCCGTATAACGCCGTCTTTCCCAGGAAAAACTTCGATCACCCGCGCCAAGTTCCATTTCCCTCGAGGAAGGTTGTCGTCAACGACCAGAACAATATCACCGACCTTGAACTGCCGTTCTTTACGTTTCCACTTCGTTCTTCTCATTAGGGTTTGAAGATATTCTCGCTGGAACCGATTCCAGAACTGCTGGACCAATGACTGGACAAACTCGAATCGCTTTCGACAGTTTTTCGCTTCTCGAAAGGGACCTTGTGGGACATCAGCCGTTGCACGGCCAAGGATAAGGTGGTTGGGAGTCAAGGGTTGAAGGTCATTCGCATCATTGGAAGGGTATCCAAGGGGTCGACTGTTCACCAGGCATGCGACTTCTGCAAACACAGTTGACATCTCGTTCCAGGATAAAGTTTGTTGACCAACTATCACTCGCAAAGCAGTCTTCGTTTGTTTCACCATACTCTCGAAAATTCCTCCCTGGTGTGGACTCAGAGGTGTGTTGAATCGCCACCTTAACTTGTGGGACACTGCAAAATCTTCAATTCCTCGTCTTCCTTCTTTCATCAACCTTCTCAGCTCAGCTTCAGCACCAACAAACGACGTTCCATTATCTGAAATCATAGTCGTAGGCCATCCGTGGTGAGCTGCAAAACGTCGCAAAGCATGTAGAAGGGCTTCCTTCGGTGGACAAATCCTGAACAATTTCTAAATGTATGGCTCGAACGGTCGCGCATGTAAAAACAGCTCCCCAGCTCTTGATTTTCTTGTTCCTGCCATACTTCAGGTAAAATGGACCAAACAGATCTACTCCAGTAACCGAAAATGGTGGTGAGAATAATTTTAACCTCTCTGGGGGCAGGTCGGCCATCAGTGTAGTATAGGGATACTGCCGTAGTTTACGACAGGTAACGCAATCTTTCACCATCTTCTTCACTAAATTTCTGCCTCGAACAATCCAGAATCTTCTTCGGGTTTCACATAGGGTACGTTCACGACCTGCATGGAGTACACGGTTGTGGGAATCCTTCACAACTAGCTTCGAGATGACGTGGTCAGCAGGTAACAGCATCGGGTGGTTTTCGTCGTAGGATAAGGGTGATCGGGCTAGTCTTCCTCCGACACGAATAATTCCGTCTTCGTCAAAGGGCGCTAAGTCCTTATAACGATTTTTCCAATCACCTAGTTGACTTTGGACTGACTTGACCCAATAACGCTCGGCTGACTCTATTTCTTCTGGGAGCAATGGACCACGTACGTGTGAAGATCTTGCGTTGTTGATAAATCGAAGGCAATAAGCCGTCACTCTACAAAGTCTCTGCCAATTTGAAAACCTCGATGGGTCGATAATGAAACTTGTTACTGCTGGTTGCAAAACAAACAAGGGTTTGTTGACTTTCACTTCGGGTATTTCTGGCAATTCTTCCTTGGTTTCTGCGGGCCATTCATCCGGATTCTTTCTCAGGAACGAGGGGCCATTCATCCATCTTCCATTCATTTCTTGGACAGAAATACCACGGCTAAGGTCGTCGGCTGGATTGAGATTTGTCGGAACATGTCGCCACACGGTAGGTTCCCAAGACGCTTGGATTTCTGCAACTCGTACACCCACAAAGGTTTTAAGTATGGTAGATTCTGAACGAAGCCACGCGAGGACTATCATGGAGTCCGACCACAACGTCACCATTGTAGGTTTAATCTTAAACTCGTCGTAGAGGGTCTTGGCCAATCTTGTTGCTAATAGGGCTGCCATGAGTTCTAGACGAGGAATAGTCGTTTGACGAAGAGGGGCAACTCTGGCCTTTGCAGATACGAGACGCACTTCTTTCCCACTGGAGGAAGACCAAACAAGATAGGCAGCTGCTCCATACGCAAGGATGCTAGCATCAGCAAACACATGCAACTCTGGAGAACCAAAGGCGGATGGCGGTTGAAGGCATCGTGGAAACTTCACGGTCTTCAGATCTTCGATCTCTGCGAACAACTTTCTCCAGGCTGATTGCATTTCCTTTGGCAGTGGGTCGTCCCATTCGAATCTCTTCATCTTCCAAATCTCCTGAAGTGCGATTCTTGCCTTAATCGTGACAACTGACGCTAAACCTAATGGATCGAATAATCTTGAGATGTTTGATAAGATGACTCGTTTAGTGTAAGGTTCTCTTTCACTTAGTTTCACTTCGAAATTGATGGTGTCGGTGCTCGGATTCCACGAAACTCCGAGCGTTTTAACTCCTGGTTCTCCGTCCAAACTAACTTGGCTCGCGTCGTGCAATTCTTTCCTAGGTTCAAGAACCTCGGTGACTGGAGGGGAATCAGGGTTTGACTTGGGGGTCAATTTGCTTCTCTCACTCAGGCGTTCTTGTAGTTGCTTTGAAGAACAATGCCACTCTTTAATTTGGAAGCTACCGGTATGGAGTATCTTCTCCAGGTCTGTAATTCTCTGCATGGCGTCTGTTGCTGATGGACACGAGTGGATCAGGTCGTCGACATATCGATCTTGTTCGATGATCTTGGATGCCTCTGGAGCGGTTACTCGGTGTTCTTTGGCCATCCGCAACATTACGAAACTCGCCATGTCTGGGGAGGGTTTGTCGCCAAACGTAACACGAAGGAGAGCATAGGTCGTTGGTTCTTGGGACGTTTCCATTTCTCTCCACAGAAATCTATGGACTTGACAATCACTTTCGGGTAACACGACTTGTAGGAACATCTTTGAAATGTCTCCTGCGAAGGCGACTGCTTCTTCTCGAAAACGGAGTAGGACGCCAAGCAAGCTTCCAATTAGGCACGGGCCTTTATACAGAAAGGAATTCAACGAAATTCCTTGGTAGGGACAGGCTGGGTCAAATACAATTCGTAGAGGTGTGCTTTTCTTTTCAGGGCGATATACACCATGGTGAGGCAGGTAGTATACAGGACCTTTCGTATTTTTGATCTCTGATTCGGTTAATCTTCGAGCCCACCCTTTCTTTTCGTACTCGCGAATTGCGTCGTCGTATCTCTTCGCTTTGTCCGGGTTTCTTGCCAAACTTCTTTCTAAGGACTCGAGACGTCGCTTCGCTAGAGGATAATTATTCGGTAGGTTTTTGGGATCTTTCTTCCATGGGAGGCCGATTACATATCTTCCATTGAGCCTTTTACAAGACGACTCAAACAGCTCCATCGCCTTCTTTCCATCTCTAGACATGGCTTCTTCGGGACAGCTGCAGTCGGGCGCTCGCACTCCAAGTGTTTCGAAGTCGTAGAATCTCTCTAAGTCGATTTTCCTCGCAAAGTTCAAGTAACTTGTGGTTGAACCTTTGACATTGTCTGGGCCAATGACATACCATCCGAGCTTCGTTCGTTTGGCAACGGGCTGGAAAGGCAAGCCTTGTCGAACTTCGTCTTCTGCATGGAGGTGGCTGTACTGTACTCCGAGGATTAAATCTATCTGACCGGCACGGTGCGGAAACTCGATATCACTAAGGTGATCGAACGATTTCAACCAATCTCGATCGAGAGCAGGAACGTTGATGATGGTGTGGTTTAATTCGTGTGCTTCGATAGGGTATGACTCTTTCCCATTGAGTGGCGAAATCCAAAACTTGACCCTTCGACTGTCGTTTTGTGTTATCCGTTCTCCACCGACAACAGCTATGTCGATTCTTTCTCGTCGTCCTTGTAGACCAAGTGCTTTAGCGAAGTTCTTGCGGATCACCGTCGTACCAGCGCCACTATCAATAAGTACATTGCCTTCACGAACCTTCCCATTCGCAGACTTGAATCGAACTCTCGCCACGGGCATGATACTCTCTTTATCGAGTGCAGATGTTGCGGAACCTATACGCGTTGTAGGTGGGGGAGGGGAGGGGTCTGAGTGGAGTTGTCGATGATGAAAGCGAGGACATCCACTTACATCACATCTTTCCTTTGACTTACAGTCTCTGGTCACGTGACCTCGGTTTAGACATGAGAAACACAATCGTTGATCTTTAGCATGCTGGATCTTTTGGGTGACAGAACAACTGGAAAAGGTTGGGCAGTCTATGACACGATGTTCTTCTGAACACACATAGCATTTGAGGGGTTTCTTAAATTCTCTCTGTCCGGAATGGATGCCTTTTCTATCTTGAATAGGCCGTCGGAAATCGGATTTCTGGATGTCACCAAAATCTGGATCAAATTCGGCTTTAACACGTTTTCTAAGGAATTTACCGATGTGCTCAAGCGATGGGGTTTCTCCCTTATCTCGAAGGTCTGACGCCGCGCCCTTCCACCTGTCAATCAGATGATCGGGTAACCTCGTTATAATTTTACGAAGATTATCGGTGGCATTGACGTCAGCTAAATGATTGATTTGTTTCAGGGTTGCTACGCAATTAACTACGTCGAAGGATAACTCTTGCAACGACTGTCTATCGTTAGTCTGAATTTTACGCTTGTCGACCAATCTTGCAATGAACGCTCTAGCTATAACACTCGGCTGACCAAATTGTTCCTTAACACTCTTTAAGGCTGTTGCGTACATAGTTCCTTGAGAGCCAAGTCCGCTAATTATACGCTCGGCATTTCCGATCAAGTGCATTTTTAATTGCGCCATTCTTACGTCGTCGGAAAGATGCGGTTTATCGTGTATGAGTAATTTGAAACTTTGTATAAACTCAACATAGGTTAATGGATTTCCGTCATACTTCATTAACTTTATACTTGGGATATCTTTACTAGCTTCTAACTTGTATAAAGCTTTGGCGATAGACATTTGTGATACTTGGGACGGTAAAGCTGTTTCCTTAAATTCAATCAAATCGTCTATCCAACTGTCAAACGATTGTGGCGATGACAGGTCATAATTAGGTTTAGGTTTCGAAACGCCGCCGACGCCAGCTTGTTGTGTATTTTGCGTCATAAATACACTAGGTTTACTCGATTTTGAACCATCTAAATTGTTATTAGCTACCAATTCGATGTTCTGCGCTATTCCTCCTGCCTGAGGATCTAGAGTTGGGATTTCCCCTGGGGCTTCGTTGTTTGATTCGACGTTACCGCCCCCTACTTGGATGCCATCATTTGTATTCGGTTGTTCAGGAATCTGTTCGCTGGCTATAGACGTTGCGTTAACGTGTGGAGGTACAGAGAGGGACCGAAGAAAGTCTTCTACGATCTCTTCAATATCGTAAAAATCGTTGGTCAAAATATCCTCCCAATTGTCCATGGCTGAGGTTTGACTTTCATCAACATATTCGTACATCTCTGCATGACTCTCACGCGCTAACTCGAAGTCCTTACGAATTTGAACGATTTCCTTTTCGATTCGTTTGCGCATCTCCGCGCCCTGGCCAATAAACTTCTTTACTCTATTGATAGATCTGGTAATCTTACCTCTTAGCTGTGCGCGCTTTCTCTTTAACTTTAACTGATCGCTCATTTTCGGGTCTAACTCACTGATACCATGCGTTACTTGTAACTCTTGCGATGCTTTGGCTGTACCGCTTTGGCCTTCGTCGTCGCTCATGGTTCCACCCAATAACCAAAGGGTTTGCCTGCTAACTCGGCACCAATATTGTGTTAATCAATCTTCAGAACTTGTTGCCAATAGGTAAACCATGACTCAACGCCGTAGAGAATTTCGTAATATATTTGTAAGATACATTCTAAAATGATTGAGTTTGATTAGATTACATTGATAATAATTAATTGGAAAATAAACGACTAAACAACTTTACAAATGATCAGTTAAATACCTGAAGAGTGGGTCTCTACAGCTTGAAACGACGCACTCCCGTCATACAGACGCAAACTTCTCTCTGTCACAGACTTACTCGCTATTTTGTTCAGTAACCGTCCGATTGTTATCAATCAACACCCATATATCATATTACCGCATGCAAATCAATAAATGAATCAGAGTATAATCAATTAAGATAAGTAACAAAATACAAAATATAATTTTATAGTTCAGTACTCGCGGACTGTCCGAAACAGTAGGAGATTCGTATTTACCAGTTTAGCTGAGTTAAAACGGAAGAAATCGTAAAAATGAAAATCAATATAAATAATATCTTGTCTAGAGTTGTCTTTGAGCGCTAGGACGTTGGCATTGTGTCTTTTCTTGGCCACTATTTATATCTATTTTTGAATGAAAATTTGTCATTTGGTTCATCTCGTGTTTTTTTTTAATATTGACTTTGCATGTTCTTTCGGTGTGTCAATACATGACAATAATTTCCTGGGGTGTTTTCTGTGTGTCATTAATACAACAAAAAACAGAAATTAGGGGGGGGGGGGGAGGAGGGGCGCTGTTACAAAAATGCATATTATAACGATATAAAGCGGGCGAGGGGTTGTTGCATTCATGTATTTCTAGTATGCTTATAATTTTAAATTTTGTGTGGGACTCTTGGTCCAATCTAAATATTTTAGTGATTTCCCGCCCTTTTTTGAGGTACGAGCTCGGACGGCGCGGCGCACAAGCGCTAAACGTTTGGCAGCGGTGTTCAGTAGGAGGTAGTAAATGTGTGCTCTAAACCCATGTCTAAACCTCGCTAAATAATTCAACCAATTACAATACCGGTAGTTCATTCATTCAATCACCTGATTGAAGTTGGATACTCTAGTAAAACACGCTAAAATCGTATACTACCCCTGATATCAGATGCATGAAAACTGGTGTTCATCTAATTCCTAAATCTCAATTATCTATGCAAGATAAACAAGTATGAATAAGTTTTACACACCCTCGTGAACAGAATCTCATAAGGGTTTATTTTAATGTTAATTTTAATGTTAATTATGCAATTGCAATCGTTTGATTTCGGCCTCGTGTGTTTATCATGTTTCCTCGCGTTTGGATCCGCCTGATGAAACACTCAAACTCGTTGTTAATATATTACTTCCAACACTCAAATTGTCGTTTTCCTACTCCCATAATCGTTCCACCTCTTATATATCGCCTCAATCCATGTTACCGTTCCATCTACACAGATGTTTTTGTTTCACGGTACCTTGTCCCTAGCCTGCGTGCATACTCTACTCGTTAAAATGATGGAATGAATGAACTGATGTTTGGTGTGTTTTTTTTAATCAGTTAGGATCTGGTCCAGCTGGGGGACGTGGTGGACGTGTTACTTGGGCAGGTCCACATGGAGACTGGCTTCTTCTTTCAGGTTTTGATAGGTGAGTTATTTATTAAGAATTATAGACTTGGAGCGAGGGGTATTCCACAAAAAATTACCCCGAGGGATGAAATAACCAGAGGGCGAAGCCCAAGGGATATGTCATCTCGAGGGGTAATTTTTGTGGAATACCACGAAAGGGTCAATAATTGAAAAATTACACCGAAACATATTATTCTTTCAAAAAAACCAAAAAACTTAAATAGTTTTTAAAAAGTTAGCTTAACTGTTGTCAGTTTTTCATTGTCAGTTTCCATTCTGTTGATATTAAGTGTCGTCTCAAGGCTTCTGGATGCGTTCTTTGTTGCTTTCTTTGTATTTCCTGAATTCTTATTTTCTTGTAACTTGACAATCTTCTTGTCAACATCTGAATGTTCAGGCGAAACGTCTTCTCGTTCCGCCATTGTTGACAGCTTCGTGAATCGTGGTGGCATTCACGCGTCGCTGTGGCGGGGTATTCGACATTATACCCCTCCACAGCGGGGTATTTGATGATTAATAGACTGGTCACGTGGTACAAATTAAGCTTTCTGACTGAACAATTTACAGTTGAGGTACCATATTTGTTATCATTCACTTTGCTCGTACACTACATGGGTACCACAAATGAACAAGTTCGCATGTAGTGGCTAACTTTGGGCAGGAAATTTAACAACTTCTACTGCTCAGATAAATATCAGCTATACACCAAATTACTATAAATAATATTTTATTACAGCAATAAAACAGACCTCGAAAATATGGCTACATCAAATTTTTGTTAAAGTGCCAATGCAGCTTAAAAATCCGGTTTTACAGTCAGTGTATGGCAGGAAAAGAAATTTTATTTTATTTTTTTGTGTTTCAGGTCAAGACGTCGACAGATTTCTCTGTACGATTCACGTGACTTATTGAAAGAACTCGCTCGAGTAGAACTGGATACTTCACCATCGACACTTATCCCTCATGTTGATGTCGATACTAATGTCTGTCTTTTAACAGCAAAGGTAACATAAGTCATGCATAAGGGCTGTTTATACGAGAGCTGATAAGGTGCGACTTACACAGGACGCAAGGTCTTTGTTAAGGTTTTCAGGGTCATTTCTGTAAAGCGCTCTCAATTCGTCAAAATTTATGCCACAAAAATAAAATAGATATCATTAGAAAGCTATGAATTTGTAGAATACAATGGTGGCTTGGTTTCGCGATAAACATAAACCGTTAATAGTTGTGTATTTTTTAATTAAAACCAGAGGGCTTCACTTGGGACGACTCAAGTAAAAAGCGTTTTATTTGGTTCAAAATCTTTTTTCGCAGTTCGATTCCGAGATAAATTGGCAGCAAAACGGTGTCAGCGTTTTTTGATAAGTCGAGTTTTGCCGAATTTATTGACGATCAAAGTTGAAAATGCTATTTTTCGACCAACATTCGGACAAAATAAGTCATAAATTCGAAACCAGGCAATAAATAAAAAAACGCTGACACTGTTTTGCTGGAAAATTATCTCGGAATCAAACTACAAAAAAGATTGTGAACAAAATAAAACGCTTTTTACTTGAGTCACCCCGAGTGAAGCCCTCTGGTTTTAATTAGAAAATTCGCAACTATTAACGGTTTGTGTTTATCGCAAAATCAAAGACGCCATTCTATTCTACAAATCAATAGCTTTCTAACCATATCTATTTTATTTTTCTGGCATGAATTCTGACGAATTGAGAGTGCTTTACAGAAATGACCCTGTAAACCTTAACAAAGACCTTAAGTCGCGAAACATTCGTATAAAAGGTACAAAAACTTATGTTCGCGTCTTACACAGGCCGCGGTTTGTTCAAAAAGGTCGTATAAATGGTCAGTTCACGTCTTATGTAAGAAGCCGTATCTTATCGCTGTCGCATAAACGGCCCTATACTATAGAGTGATATTATAGGTAGTATACAGTTGTGGAGGTGGGTGGAGTGGAAGTTACGGGTTGCTTTCACACACAATGACGTACTTCGGTCAGAACTATATCATGGTTTTGCTCCTGCTGGCTTTCAATTTGCGGACTAATTTGGCCCAACATAATTTTGGCCTAATTCAATTGAATCAAAAACTGTAAAATAACTTATCAGCTGCATGTAGTTTATCTTCTCCATGGATAACTCAAAGGGATGCCTATCGCCCAGAGGAATGTTTTTTTTTTAATTATATCTTTCTTTTAAAGGGCGACACGACTATCTTTGCTTATGAAATCATTGCAGAACCTCCTCATTTGTTTGAGTTATCTCACATTAAGGTTGGAGAAGCACATCAAGTAAGTTATCTTAACACTTAGTAAAATCAAAGTGTGTCACTGTGCTGCGTGGGCAGTGTTGAAACAACAATTGAAATATAGTGAGGTTGGATATACTGCCGAAACAGAGAACGTAGGAGTCTAACATTTCGAGCGAAGGCCCTTCGTCAGAGAGAAACGTGACGAAGGGCCTTCGCTCGAGACGTCGGACTCCTACGTTCCCTGTTTCGGCAGTATATCCAACCTCACTATATTTCGATTCATCTTAAGGTTACGGGATACCCTAAAAATATTTGCCATATGCAAAATTTGATATGAATTTAGTGTACACGCACGTAATCCCGGTGAATTTTCCCCCAATTTGCATTTGGTTTCGTGAGTTTGCCCATATGGTATTTTTACGAGTTATTGTTTTGAAACATGCAGTTTGTCTTCCAAAATTTAGATTTGTGTCATTCTTATCGGTCTAGCGTCAACTAACTGCACCTTAGTATAGGATTTTCAGATTGGCTGTCGTAAGTTGCCTTAATAGTCAGAAAACGTTTGCGATCTATTAAAACAAGATTTAGCACAAATAAAGCCTTTTTGTTGCCACAGAAGCTTAAAAAAAAACCTATTTGAGATAAATTATCATTTTTTGACCCTATTCCAAAAGTTGAAAAAAAATTTGCCAAAATCGGTCAAAAGGTAAAGGCTAACCCCTTAATATTGCTTGCATGTATTAGTGGAAACATGGGTAGCACGTCTTTGCTGCATGTCAGCACGCTGCCTCTCGCCGCTGATGTCTGATCATTCGATCAAGCGTACTTCGCATGATTTTACTATATAGCTGTCTCTGATTCATATCCAATTTAACTTTTCTTACTATCGATCGTACACTTTTAGGCTGTTGCATTCTGTAGGAAAACAGCTTGTGATGTAAAAGAAGTAGAGTTTCTGAAAGCTTTTAGATTGACAAAGACATTTATAGAACCATTTGTATTTGGAGTTCCACGAGTTCAGGTTTGTTCTACATTTCTTGCGTAAGCTTAACTGTACAGTGTAGTATAGTGCAGTGCAGTGCAGTGTAGTATAGTGCAGTGCAGTGCAGTGCAGTATAGTGCAGTGCAGTGCAGTGCAGTGGAGTGCAGTGCAGTGCAGTGCAGTGCAGTGCAGTGCAGTGCAGTGCAGTGCAGTGCAGTGCAGTGCAGTGCAGTGCAGTGCAGTGCAGTGCAGTGCAGTGCAGTGCAGTGCAGTGCAGTGCAGTGCAGTGCAGTGCGGTGCCGTGCAGTGCGGTGCGGTGCGGTGCAGTGCAGTGCAGTGCGGTGCAGTGCGGTGCAGTGCAGTGCAGTGCAGTGCAGTGCAGTGCAGCGGTGCGGTGCAGTGCAGTGCGGTGCGGTGCGGTGCGGTGCGGTGCGGTGCGGTGCGGTGCGGTGCGGTGCGGTGCGGTGCGGTGCGGTGCGGCGCGGTGCGGTGCGGTGCGGCGCGGTGCGGTGCGGTGCGGTGCAGTGCAGTGCAGTGCAGTGTAGTGGAATGCAGTGCGGTGCGGTGCAGTGGAGTGCAGTGCAATGCAGTGCGGTGCAGTGCAGTGCAGTGAGGTGAAGTGCAGTGAGGTGAAGTGCAGTGAGGTGAAGTGCAGTGCGGTGCAGTGCGGTGCAGTGCAGTGCAGTGCGGTGCAGTGCGGTGCGGTGCGGTGCGGTGGTGCAGTGCAGTGCGGTGCGGTGCGGTGCGGTGCAGTGCGGTGCGGTGCGGTGCGGTGCAGTGCGGTGCGGTGCGGTGCGGTGCGGTGCGGTGCGGTGCGGTGCGGTGCGGTGCGGTGCGGTGCGGTGCGGTGCGGTGCGGTGCAGTGCGGTATGGTGCGGTGCGGTGCGGTGCGGTGCGGTACGGTGCGGTGCGGTATGGTGCGGTGCGGTGCGGTATGGTGCAGTGCGGTGCGGTGCGGTGCGGTGCGGTGCGGTGCGGTGCGGTGCGGTGCAGTGCGGTGCGGTGCGGTGCGGTGGTGCGGTGCGGTGCGGTGCGGTGCGGTGCGGTGCGGTGCGGTGCAGTGCGGTGCGGTGCGGTGCGGTGCGGTGCAGTGCGGTATGGTGCGGTGCGGTGCGGTGCGGTGCGGTGCGGTGCAGTGCGGTGCGGGTGCGGTGCGGTGCGGTGCAGTGCAGTGCGGTGCGGTGCGGTGCGGTGCGGTGCGGTGCGGTGCAGTGCAGTGCGGTGCGGTGCGGTGCGGTGCGGTGCGGTGCAGTGCAGTGCGGTGCGGTGCGGTGCGGTGCGGTGCAGTGCAGTGCGGTGCGGTGCAGTGCGGTGCGGTGCGGTGCGGTGCGGTGCAGTGCATCGTGCGGTGCGGTGCGGTGCGGTGCGGTGCGGTGCGGTGCAGTGCAGTGCGGTGCGGTGCGGTGCGGTGCGGTGCGGTGCAGTGCAGTGCGGTGCAGTGCAGTGCGGTGCGGTATGGTGCGGTGCGGTGCGGTGCGGTGCAGTGCAGTGCGTGCGGAGTGCGGTGCAGTGCAGTGCAGTGCGGTGCAGTGCGGTGCAGTGCAGTGCAGTGCAGTGCAGTGCAGTGCAGTGCAGTGCGGTGCAGTGCAGTGCAGTGCAGTGCAGTGCAGTGCAGTGCAGTGCAGTATGGTGCAGTGCAGTGCGGTGCAGTGCAGTGCAGTGCAGTGCAGTGCAGTGCAGTGCAGTGCAGTGCAGTGCAGTGCAGTGCAGTGCAGTGCAGTGCAGTGCAGTGCAGTAGTGCAGTGCAGTGCAGTGCAGTGCAGTGCAGTGCAGTGCAGTGCAGTGCAGTGCAGTGCGTGCAGTGCAGTGCAGTGCAGTGCAGTGCAGTGCACGTGCAGTGCAGTGCAGTGCAGTGGCAGTGGTGCGTGCAGTGCGTGCAGTGCAGTGCAGTGCAGTGCAGTGCAGTGCAGTGCAGTGCAGTGCAGTGCAGTGCAGTGCAGTGCAGTGCAGTGCAGTGCAGTGCAGTGCAGTAGTGCAGTGCAGTGCAGTGCAGTGCAGTGCAGTGCAGTGCAGTGCAGTGCAATACAATACAACACAGTATAGTACAGACTTTACAGTGATGGAATTCATTTATATAATTTTACTATTATTATTTATTGTTATTTCAAATTCAGCATTACTCTAAAAACATTATAGGGCGATCTCTGCATGCGTGATTATTAACATGCGGGGACATTTGGTTTTCAGAAAGAATACTTTCAAGATGACATCTTTCCTGAAACGACTGTTACTTGGGAGCCATCTCTTACTTCTGATGATTGGTTTAATGGACAAAACAAAGAACAACGGAAAATTAGTTTAAAGCCAACTGACATGAAATTATGTATGTAAAATGTCCAGTTCTAGTGATTACCTGGAAATACTTTTTTACTCTTTTTTTAAAAACGTAGGAGATAACTTCTTTATAAAATTGCAGAATCGGCCTTCCCTTCAGAATATCTTCAGAACATCCCTAAAGGTCGAGCAAGGGTCAACCCTCTTTGAACCCGGAGAAAGAGCTCCGCTTGATATATACGTCAGTATTTCGTCAGTTCTTAAAAATCGACCGGTTTTGGCGAGCTGCTTTCGCCCGAAGTTGAGATGCAATGGACACCCTGTGTGTAAAGTCCAGTGGCGGCGCCAGGGTGATACAACTGGGGGGGACAAACCGAGCGACAAAGGCGCGAGAAACCTCTAGGGGGTCTGGGGGCATGCTCACCCGGAAAATTTTGGAATCTAGAGTCCCTAAAACGCCATTTCCTGCACTTTGAGGGGTGATTTTACAGAATTCTGATGGTTATAAAACGTCATAAGAAATGCACAAAAGCAAACACATTTTAGGACTTTAAATATATTAATTCCATAGTATCTCGATGAGGCGATTACGAAATTTCACCCGAGCCCTAACTACTTCGTATCAGCGGAGGGGATTTTGACCGAGCATACTTTATGTAACCCTTCATGAAATGTAATGGTATTGCTGACCGTTCTCGGTTCTCCTACCAACTTGGAGTGATTATCAGCCGTGAGCCCCACTGACAAATAATATTATAGCCACAATCTTAAAAAGTCTTAATACTACTTCGACCCCCCCCCCCCCCCAATGTTTTCTCCACGGATTTGGAAAAATTAAGAAATCGATCTGGAAAAGAACCGTGGCGCCGCCACTAGTAAAGACTACTTCAGAAGGTTATAACCCTTTTCCTAACTTTTTTTAAAAGGTTACTCGTTTATAGTTGATTCACGTCTTCCTGCCTGAGGAAAGTCGCGAAGTTTACACGAACATTCGAAAATATAAAATGGAATTACAAAAAAATTTGTTAGGTTTTACATATCATGCATGTAATTTTGATCTCGGTTAATACTTATTAAATTTTAAAATCAATCTTTAATTTTAATATGGTACATGATTAACTAGTTGGAATTTGTAAACATCAGCTAGCAAATTATGGAATTTTTTTTTTGTAAACTTTGTGTAAACTTTGCAATATTTATAATTGTCAGTTGTTTGCTGTACAAGCTGTGTTAGTAATACTCAGAAAAACTCTGAGCTCTAAGCGGGTCTCGAACCCGCAACCTTATGAATGCTAGCCAGAGGCTCTAACCATTGGGCCACTAGAACTCAGATAGCAGAGCAAGGTTATTTAAGGTGATTATACCGAGCGGTTAAGACTCGTTCCCGAAGCACTGGGCACAATCTATTACCTTAAATAACCTTGCTCTGCTATCTGAGTTCTAGTGGCCTAATGGTTAGAGCGTCTGGCTAGCATTCATAAGGTTGCGGGTTCGAGTCCCACTTAGAGCTCAGAGTTTTTCGAGTATTACCAACTATTCAGTTGAGAAGTGTATAGATATGAATTTTACAAAAAAACACTTTCAATAATGTATGTACTATTTAACCTCATCCATTTAACATCTTAATGTCATTTTAGTAAGTGAAGCACCAAAAGTGGAAGTGGTAAAGAAATATGAAAGTCAAACTGAACTTGGAGAATACAAGACTGATCAACAAAAGAAAGAAGAGGTGAGTAAAGTTGGGAATAAATCTATATGTTCTAATTTATATGTCATGTCATCCTCATTTAGGAAATAGAAAACATCTTGTGTGTGTAGGTCGACCGCAGACGGAGGCAGCCAGAAGGCTCCTCTTTCGTTGGCTGCTACCCTAAGCCAGGGGTGGGCGCCACTCCTATCCCAGATGGTGTTGATTTTGTGGAGGGAGGAAAACCGAAGAACCCAGTGAAAAACCCTCGAAGCACAGGAGAGATCAACTAAACTCTACTCACATGGTGGTCACCCATCCAAGTACTAACCCCGTCTAACCATAGTTAGTAGAGGGGAATGGTTTGGAGGCTACACTGTCTTTCAAGATTATGCAATGGTCATGCTGATGAACACAATAGTTCATGTTGGAGGAAGGCAATTGGTTGAAGAAAGGAAACTCTATGGACACGTGACGACGAAGGACTACACAACGAACAAAGAATTTACAACACGTGATGACGAAGGACTACACCAATTAAACCCGAACGTTGGTATTGGACGACTGCTTCATTATACAGAAAATACAATACGTTCAGTGACCGTGAAATTAAGCAAATTAAACGAAAGCATGAAACGACGACTTTTGCCGAGTTTCCAAACCATCCCCCTCCACTAACTATGGTCTAACCGGGCTTAAGTATAGGTGAGAGGCAGCGCCCTAACAGCACACGCCACCCGTGCTCCCAAAACATCTTCAGTGTTTATATACAATGGACCTTGCATTTGCAATGCATTGTGGATTTGTGGTCTACCAGGGTGACAAGCTAACAAGCTTAATTAAGAAGGTGAATAAGTGATTGCGTAGTGTTGAGACACAATGAGGTATTATTTTTTTCTTTATAAACATTTTCGTGGCAACAATGTCTAAATATAACATGATATTGCTCAGCTTAGTCTCAGGCTCTCTATCTTAGCTGTTTTAATATTTGCACGCTAGAATGGGCGCCCTATGCCCGAGCGCTGCGACAGAGAGCCTAGCAGATTTCGGTAGAATGGTCCCCTGATTTTCCAAAAGTGGGCCCTTGTCACCAGACCCCATCCCGCTCGTAAAATAATAGAATATATTATTTTCACAGCGGCTACAAAACCAGGTGAGTAATTTTAATTTGTTTTATTACTTGTTCCAACCCAAGAAGCTAGAACCTGCTTGACCTCGATATGTGATTAAATTGATATTTATACCATGCACTTGATCTGTATTTGAGTATTAATGACGCTCAGACTCGATAATAATCGATAAATCGATAATTCGTGTTTGCAGAATGTTGTGATTTTGTCGCATTTTGTAATGTCGTGTGTATTTAAAATTGAATCGTTAACATTGGTAAGTTATTACAACGAATATATTTACGAAGTACAGAAGATAATGAAGGCGATGAACTCATTAAACTGGACTTCGAAGACGAAGTTTACCCTACTAATATCGGCCGGTTAATTAAAGCCCTAGTTAGAATTTCTTAGTTGTTAAAACGTGCTTGTTTAAAAGTTACATATGGTGTACCATTTCTTTCCTATTGAAGGTATGTCAAGCGTAAACAATTTGTGTTTTAACCCTGCCAAGTGCATAAAATGCTGCCATCTTGAAAATAGAGCGGTGACGTCAAACCTAGGTATCAGTCTCATCAAATACGCGCGTGTTTTAAAACGACGGGACGAGGCTGGATATTGGTAAAAGCAGCTCAGACGTATAAGGATAGATTCATGACAAATGTATCGTCTACGTCCAAGCATTATTACTTTTACTAATATTACACCGTTCATATTAATTTGGACATTGTTGCCATATAAGTATTTATAAAGTTAAATTTACCGCATTGTGGCATACTACGAAACCCGGACTCGGACTCGGACTCAAAATCATATAAATATCGTAATTCGTAAATCATCAAACAAGAAAAAATTTTAAAATCTGTGAATAATAAGAAACTGTGAAATACGATCCAACAACGTGTCGTCTGTTGCGCCTACATATAAATATATATAAAGAGCAATTGTATGAAGCGCAATTATAATGAAATATCTAATACTTATATAAATGTACTGGACTTGCACTGCGGATTTCTCGGAAATATGTTTAAACCAGGTTTAGTTTGGTTGGGTCTGGCCCTATTGGTTTTGTTGCGTCTGGCCTCACTGTGCCTGCATGGAGGCAAGATGGAGGTGATTTTAATCACATTATCTTTTCCGTTGGAAAGCAATATGGTAGTCTCACCGTCTCAAATATTAATTCACCGTCTCATATACTCTATCATAACAAAAGTGGTTGGCATGCGCAAAGTGCCGTGTTACACCCAGTAATGCACCATCTCAATATGTAGAGCGGTCAAACAGAAACTTTGTTCAACTTACTAATGTAGTGACCTGAGTGTGTTTTTCTGGTTTATTTTATGCCATGGCGATTTGCTGTGTTTCTGAAAGGTTAAAGGTTTTTCATTACCAGAAATTGATGACGAAATGGCCGCCGCTTAAGGGCTAATTTTTATTTTTTTATTTTTTTAATTTTATTTTTTTACTGGTTTTTTTTTTTTTACATGTAGCCTCTATAATTTGATCAGTAAATATATAGAGGGGAAATATTAAAATTAAAGTTCTGGTAATTGAGTATCTCGCCTACTATTTGCCGACTTCGCTATTTAAGAAACAGCGATTTTCAAATTATCCACTTCCTTATTTGTTGAAATAAGGTGTGCCTATACGATCCGCCAAATGACGATATCCCTTGAGCTGTTTGAATCTCCATCAATCGTGGTGAGTTTAAAGTGCATATCGTCTTGTTGTCATTACAAGTCGGGTAGTTCTTAAATTAGAGGTATACAACTTCAGTCAATTTGGTCAGTAGATAGGCAAATAGTTGGTAAGCTACTCAATAAGCAGAATTCTCACTTTAATATATTCGCCTTATACATTTACTATTCAAAATGGAAATTAGCTTTCAAGCGGTCGCCATTTTGTCATTACTTTCTGGTAATGTGTTACTGTAGTTGTTGGTATTTAAGAGAAAATAATTCTGATTGCTGTGAAAATGAAATTTTTTGTGGGAAGATGAAATTTATGTTATGAGAATATGAGACGGTGAGACTACCATATTGCTTTTTGCATAAATGATTAGCATCAACCTGCAGGCAAAGTGAGGCCAGACGCGACAAAACCGAACTTGCTTTCAGTTGGATATACCCATATTATATTTGGATATAGAGATTTAAGTATTAGATATTTCTCTATTGCGCTATATATATTGTTTATATAGGCGCGGCACAGAATTAGCAAAATAGGTCGGCATGCCATAAAGTTCTACAAAGGAGACACGTTCGCACATTCACCGCTTTTGTTATATTTATTCAAACAACAACATAAATACCAGATTTGGTATATAAGATACATACATATAACATATAAACTGAACTACGTGCTCAACTACTGTATAGACTTTCAAAACTTGTTAAAACATTAAAACAGTATTTAGCTACCAAAGTCATAATTGTTTTGTCTTGCATAGCAATGACATACATAAAAAGGTCTTGGTAGCTAAATTTAGTAAACGAGTTATTTATTTTACAGAGACTTTCCATAAAATTAACTCTAAGATCGGCGAACTTTGTGTTTCTGCATGACATTAAAAGGTGTTGTTCGTTCCCAATCTCATTTAGATCACAATGTTTGCATAATCTTTCACTGTATGAAACATTTCCGTATCGACCAGTTTCAACAGGTAATTTATGAGCTGAAATTCTTAATTTTGTAACCGCTTGACGATGTTTGAAGTTGCGAATTGAAGAAATGAGACAGTGAGACCCCGTTTACACTAGAGCAAAAGTATCCGGATTCACATTGTTTTTCATCCTCGTGGGAATAAAAAACAATGTGAATCCGGATACTTTTGCTCTAGTGTAAACGGGGTCTGAGACTACCATATTGCCAAACTGGAACTGAAAAAAACACACATTAGAGCAAGACAATAATAATAGGGCCAGACCCAACCAAACTTAACCTGATTTAAACATATTTCCGAGAAATCCGCAGTGCAAGTCCAGTACATTTATACAAGTATTAGATATTTCATTATAATTGCGCTTCATACAATTGCTCTTTATATATATTTATATGTAAGCGCAACAGACGACACGTTGTTGGATCGTATTTCACAGTTTCTTATTATTCACAGATTTTAAATTTTTTTCTTGTTTGATGATTTACGAATTACGATATTTATATGATTTTGAGTCCGAGTCCGGGTTTTCCGAGTCCGAGTCCGAGTCCGAGTCCGAGTCCGAGTCCGAGTCCGGGTTTCGTAGTATGCCCCGCATTGTGTCTCCACGCTAAGCAATCACCTTTTTAATGGGGCATACTACGTATAAACCACAATGCATCCCAAATTCACTCCTGTTTCTAATGGACCTTTTCACCAATGAGACCACGGTTAATGACAGTGAATGAAGTGGGAACACGAGTTCGCAGGGCGAATGGTTTCACGCTAATTCGAGTTCTCCCAAACTTTCACGAGTGTTTCTATTTTACAAATGGCGGGAATTCCATGTTTGCATACAGTTATAGAAACACAGCTATTAACCAATCAGCGCGTGGGTTGTATAAATAAATAAATGTCATTTTATAATCTCGTTCTCAACAGCACTGACTCCGACTTAACTCACCTCAGCTGAATATGTTAGTATCCCGTACTAGTTAAAACAAAGCAGAGCAGAGCAGAGCCGAGCAGAGCAGAACAGAGCAGAGCAGAACAGAACAGAACAGGGAAAAGATAAAAAATACGAGTTAATGCTTCTGTCATTAATGGTTCATGCTCAATGAAAATAAATAAGTCTTTGCTCCCGCGACTATAGCTAAGATTGCGAACCTGGCTAATACTTTCGTCCTTTAAGCTGGATGACGAAACTACAGGGTTGACTACCATTGTGGTACATATAATATGCATGATCCTAAATTACTTTACCTTTTTTTAGCTTTTAAGCGCGATGTCTGGCAAGCTTACCAATTACGACAGTGTACCTTTGCCACAAGATCTCTCAGAGGGAGTGGATGAAAGTGAATGGGTAGGTATAACTTTGCGGAGTGTTTAAATCAAATAATGCTGTGGTTTTATTATTCACTATGATTGGTCGGAACGACATGCATATAGCAGTGCGTAAACGTAGCTTTATAGTTTTTAAATTTTCTAGCAAGCAAGTTGAAGCACAAAAGTGTTTCGACATTATAGTGTGTTATAAGTTATGTGTTATCTTTGCATGTCAATGTTTCACACCATCAAAGTTTTAGTTAGGCTCGTGTCCCACATTTCTCCCGGTCACGACGTCTCAGGGCATTCGGAATGTTCACAAGAAATCAGTTATGGGGACGCGGGCTAACGATTATTTTGATAACAAGAAACGGGATACAAGAGAAAACATACAGATAGCTGCGTATTATACTGTGATACTGATGAGGCCTTTAAGTATTAAAATGTAAGTAACTTCGGCCTGCGCTAAACGTCGCACAATAGACGAATTTAATTCGAATTAAATTCGTCGCTAATGCGACGTAAATGCGTCGCTAATGCGACGTAAATGCGACGTCGATCGAGTTAAACGTCGAATTTCAGTCGAATTTAATTGTTTTTACTTGGACGCGTTGAGCCTGAAAACGACTTCTTGAAAATATGGCACCGAATTGTCACAGGCAGAAGAGAAACATTTAATTCGACGTGACGATAATTCGTCGTTTAACTCGAACACGTATTATCGTCGCACTATCCGTCTGACTCATACGAATTTAATTCGTGTTTCGAATTTAACCGAGTTATACGTCGCAGTTTTGTCGAATAAAATTCAAACAATTAAATTCGTCTGAATTAAATTAATCTATCGTGCGACGTTTAGCGCAGACCCTGAGAACGAGTTTACTGGTCGCTTGTCATATCACGGGTCATGGGCGATAGTGAGGCACCATAGTCCCTAGAAATAAATTGTCTGGAAACGCGGCCGAAGTATTTGTTCTAGGTTTTTGTTCACGTTTGTGCACCTTATTTCACCTTAACGCTTGCTGAACACATTGTATTTTTGGTATAATGAAGCAATCAACCAATAGCATCGTTGCTTTATCCCCGAGCCGGGCGACGGGCCGAAGGCCCGGAGCCCGGTGAGGGTGCTAATCTCGACACGCGTGGAGTCCATTTTACACGCGTGTAGTACACGCGAAATTACACGCAAGTGGGAAAGAAATTCTGCGAGATGTTTATATATATATATCTATATATATGTTATCAAATCCACAACTTGCGCAGTTCGAATAGCAAGGTACTGGTAACTAATCCGTTAAATTATTCAAATTATTTAAATTTACGTCAGCAAATTATAATTTGTAAGTTCGGTTGGATTACAAAATAGTTTTTCAACGATCATGACGAAAGAAATCTTTGCCAGAAAAAATGGTTTCAGCTAAAATGTACATTAATATTACTATGAAAAAAGAACAAGGAAAGAAGGCTAACAAGAGATGTGGCAGCGAGAAAACGACAACAATAAATACGACTTAAAACCACTGGAAAAATCCTAAAAACTAATACGATAAAGACAGAAAACGATGCCGACCGAAATGTAACTGAAAGAAGAAGGATGTGTCCTGAAACTGTTCAAAGCTGGTAAAGAATTTTGCTCTGGTGTATTCTACATAACTCGAGAGGGAACGATGAAGAAATTTTGAAACAAACGGCTTTTTAGATCATGAAGAGAACTGAATGATGCCTTGTCATATTTATGTGTCAACAACGAAAAAAGTAGGAAACCACGAACGAGAAAAAGAATCCGAAAAGAGTAGACTGAATTGGCAGTGTTTGTGGTCACAAAAGCAGAAGAAAGTTTAACGGTAGGAGATTCGTATTTAACAGTTTAGCTGAGTTAAAACAGAAGAAATCTTGAAAATGAAAATTAATATGGATAATATATTGTCTAGAATTGTCTTTCAACGCTAGGACGTTGACATTGTGTGATTTGTGTCTTTTCTTGGCCACTGTTTATATATATTTTTGAATGAAAATTTGTCATTTGGTTCATCTCGTTTTTTGTTTTTTTTAATATTGACATTGCATGTCCTTTCGGTGTGTCAATACCATAGAAATAATACACGACTACAGATGAACCTTGCTAGCTAATTTTCTGGATGTTTTCTGATCTGTGTTCATTAATACAACAAAAACAGAAATTAGGGGAGGGGGGGGGGGGGGGAGAAGGGGGGTTAAAAAATGCATATAAAGCTGGCGAGGGGTTGTTGCGTTCATGTATTTCTACTAAATATTAATGAACGTAAAACAAAAGATTGTGCACCTTATTTGCCACCCTCAACCTAAATAGACGACTTTCACGATCATGCGCAGTAGCAACAAATATTCAAATTTTCGTCGGAGATAAAAACAACTGTTTTAGCTGGAACGAGCATATTGAAAATAGTAGAAGTGCAAAGTTTGAAACGAATTGCTTAACAAATGGAAAAAGTTTCACAAGCGGAAAGTTGACCATTCCAACAGGGATTTATTAGTGATTTAATAGGGATTTTGGCTTGGCGGGCGGGAGTTGCACGCCAAGCCAAAATCCCGATTAAAACCCTAGTGGAGAGCAAAACTTCCGAAGAGCGTAGCTTTCGCACTATTTGTCCGATTTATTTTAAACTTTGCACTTTTACTATTTTTAATATGATCTTTCCAGCTAAAACAGTTGTTTTTACCTCCGATGGAAATTTGAAGTAAAGTTGCTACTGCGCATGAGCCTGAAAGTCGTCTATTGTAGCTCATTGTTAACCGCTTTGATGTTCGCCGCGTCTCCAGACAATATAATTCTATGGACTATGGAGGCACATAATAGAAACATCCATGCTGCTGAAATAGCGCTTCTTCGTTGCGGAAACGCAACCTGTAGACGCAAAAATTAGCGAGAATCGGGATTTCAAAAAAATGACGGAAAACGAGATCTAGAATTTTTGCTCTCGTGATTTGGGAAATAAGGACGGGATTTCTAAGTATAACAAAGACATTAGTCGGGGGTGGATCAGCTAACCAAATTTGTCGAGATACGGGAAGGCTAACAAATATCGATCGCGATTTGGGATTTAAAAAGCCTATTGTGGACCTTCATTTAATTGATGTGTGTGCCTATTTTTTTTAGGATGACTAACAGAGTATTGACGATTTTTCAACAAAGACTCTGAAGAATCCAGCATATCTATAATAATATTCTTTCCTAAAAATACAAAATATTTCTATAATTTTATATATCAAATATGGTTATAAATAATAGAAACGGGCCATAGCAAGTTTCAATCACGTTTTTCAATGCCTGTATAATTCATCGTTCATGCTAAAAGCCTTTTACGTACAATGATTATGGTGAAGGATAAATAAAGGGTAAAGGACTGGGGGTATGACTATGGTATAGTCAGGTAGTGTAGTTTAAAGTAAAGACAATAATCCATTGTTTTCAAATTATATTCTGGTTTGTATTATGTGTTCACAGACCACTGTCATAAAGGCCTTCATTTTAAATATTCTTTTATGTGCATCTAAATTAGCCTTTCTGGCCTCGTTTGTGTGTCTGCAATACAAACACACAAACGAGGCTAGAAAGGCTTATTAAGATGCACATAAAAGAATATTCAAATTAATCGCTATAATGAAAGTGGTGTATTGGTTCAATCGTCAGTGTATCTTGATATATATGTTACGTCATTTACCGTTAATAAAACGAGTTGAAGACTGGGAGGAGGTTGTGGCGTTGATACTTGAGAACGCTGTGGAGAAGTGCGAGTTGAGACGGAAGCTGTCTTGAGCAACACTGCTGCCAAACGTTTGCGCATGAGTGAGTTTGGAAGGGTAAACACTGCAAGAAATGTTGGAAATAGATGACTAAGTAAGACTGACTATATTCATTTGTGTTTTTAAAGAAGGGCCATGAAAATTACGAAGGGGTATGTCAGTATATTTAAATATATCATTACCGAAACTGATGATGCGCGGCATGGCCAAAAAAAAAACACGTCATGATTTCCGCAAAACATTAACGAACCCGTCTGCATTCCTCAGCCTTCGAAATTGACACCGTGATATCACTGCAATATGATTGCCATTTGCTACGTTTGAATTCTCTAGCCAAGAAGGTTTAGGAATGCAGACGGATTCGTCAACGTTTTGGGCAGAAATCATGACGTGTTTTTTTGGGGCCATGCCTCGCATCATCGGTTTTGGTAATAATGAACCTATACAGCAAGTACAAGCCTTAAAATTTCAGTAGTTCTCTGTAAAATTTGCAAGAAACGTCTGGCAGTCTCATCAATAACAATAGTTTCCCGCTTCTTTGGTTGGGAGTTCGCGCAAGCGGAAAACGTTTGGCAGCGGTCTTGTCCGAACTGTCCCTCCAAATGATCCCAAGAATACTAGCGATCCTAACCAATCGGTAGCTCGCTTTGTTCATGGTGAATTGCATGTCGCCATGTTGATTGCATTTAAAACATTTTAATAAAAGCATGAAATGGACATCATATTCGAAAGAGTGGAAAGTATCTTATTAGCATATAGGAAGGATGGTTTTCAGACGTTTGGTGGACCTTCGTGAAGCTTTCAGAAATGTTTCTTTAATTTTAAATCGTAATCCCAAGGAGACTCGAAAGTCCTACCATTGGCTAGTCTTAGGGCCTGTTTACAAGGAGGGAGGGTTACCCATTTCGTTAAATTCTTAGCTTCTGCAGTGATTTATCATTATGCATGCCAAGTTTGAGAGACAAAACTCAAAAATTGAGCGCGCGGTGAGTATTTTGGTGAAATAGTAGTGAGGTGCTAATCACTGAATTCCTTCCGTCACAACTTGCATGACCACGTTCATGCTGACATAAAAAATTAAATGCAGTCTTTATAGCTAGCCTCCACAATTTAAACCATGTGTATGGGTTTTGCAGCATACGTGTGCCTTCGGCTCGAGCTTGTATATTTAAACTGGACTGCACTAATAAATTTGAAAACCCCGGACTATAGTGTTTTGAATAGAGGGATTTGTTTAAAACAAACCTTATCTCCAAGTAGAGCGAAACTCGGGGGTTTTAATAAATAATAAAAGGCCTAGAAATTTTGGTTGTTTTTTTTTTTTTTGGGGGGGGGGGGGGGGGGGGGGACGGCTTAGATTTAAAAATGCAGCGGATTTATAGAGAAATTCTTCGCCGGTTGGATGTTGTAAATATATGTTGTTGCAGGCTAAAGACTACATTTCATTTTTTTATGTCAGCATGACGTGGCGAAGTTGCGTCAGGACGACGGAAGGAAATCAGTCAAGCACCTCACTGTATACAGCTTTTCCGACAATCACCATATAGCTTTCCGACAAATTAAACAGCTTCAACTTGATTAAGTTGGTTCTATATAACTTTTCTATAAGACTAACTAATAAAAAGCTTTCCCTTTGTTATCTGCGCCGTTCGATGTTATACGCACCCAAAATTTACAGAAGCGCTACAAGGGAAAATAATCCAACTGGAAAGATTTGGCCTGTAATATGTTGTAAGGTATTTTGTCAACTAAATCGATCACCGTTATAAACGAAGGTGACCGCGGAGACTAAAGGATTTCATGCAGAAACCCCAAATTTCTTGATAGGTAATCGTTTTGTTTTTTTCTGAAGCCCTAGAAATTTCAATTATATTTTGCAGAATGATTTTAAATAATTAAAAATTTTGCCGTAATAAGTATGCTGTATTATTATTTATTGCCAAAACTATGATCATCCCATCCGCGTTTTATCCTTTTTGTCCGCATGCGCGTTTTATCCTATTCCGTCCGTCTATCCGCATCCGCGTTTTATCCCAACCCCTCTCTACTCCGCAGAGGTTCTTTCGGCACCCGATCCGCACGTTGTATCTAATAAACTACTAGACATTATACACACATTGTATCCAGTAAGTTACTGGAAATTGTTTAATTCTAAGATGCGCCAATTAACGGATTAAAACTCACTGCGCATCCCACAATCTTTGTCAAGAACTGTTGACCATAAATTACCAACACTATTAGGGGGGTTGCACGGGGAGGACGCGGCTTGAGAACCCCCCCGACAATTTTCAAGTTAGGGTTAGGGTTACCCCCGGGAAATTCACATTTTTGAGATTAGGGTTAGGGGGTTCGGGGGGGGAAGGGTTTCATTAAAAAAATCTTTATTAAACAATTTCCAGTAACTTACTGGATACAATGTGTGTATAATGTCGAGTAGTTTATTAGATACAACGTGCGGATCGGCTGCTTTCGGAGATCGGATATTTCGAGATCGTCGGAGATGCGTTGAAATCGTCAGCTGGACATAAGGAGTGCGGGCGGAAAGCGAAAGAGAAAGAAAAAAGAACCTCTGCCAGATTTCTGTGTCAGTATGGCGGCATCACCCACACTACTTATGTCCAGCTGGGGCCTCCGAGCCTCTGCAGAAGAGAGAGTCCCAACCCAACGCAGAACATTGATATCTGACAGAGAAACTATTGAAAATAGAAGTGGAAACTTGAAGCTTCTAGTTAAACGGGAAATATTTTAAAAATGGAAAAACGTCTGTCGTTTTGGTTCATTGCGTGGATTTCGGATTTCCTGTTTATTTGAAATATTAATATTACGGACAGTGGTTCGCACATTTTGGACAGTTTTGCTACAATGTTCATAAAACGCAGAATCTTGAACTATACTTCTCAAATCATGAATAATTCATGAGCTAATTAACCAATAACAAAGGCCCAGTTGATCACGAGATGACATTTGTATATCCCGGTGAAACACCCTCAGCTACAAAAGACTACAATAGATTTTTCCTGCATGCGTAATTATAAGATATTTTATGAAAGTCACTAGTGATCTTCCTCAAATATCTTAATTACGCATTCAATGCAAGCTAACAGACATATCAGAATGAGAAGAGAAGACAAACATGACATCGCCAGCTAAATTTCATGACATTTCGCTTTGGTAATAGTAATTTTCTTTCAAAGAACAACGGTTGAACGACAAAACGAATACTCTGGTCGCCTTCTCAGCTACAGACAGTCACGATGTGTTGGTAATGATAAAATCGAATTCATATGAGAAGTCATATGAACAACTCGAGCTCGTGTCCCACCGGGATAGCCAAACATTCGAAAACAATTAACGTTTTCATACATTGTTTTCTCGATCGTGTTTGGATATCCCAGTCATAGGCATAGAGTATGGGGGAGCTGAGGGGCTTTAGTCCCCCGAGAAATCCTAATTTATTTATTTATTTGATTTGCCACTACTAAATTACAAAAACGATCGCAACAACAACAACAACAACAACAACAAACACCAAACTGTTCGTCCCCAATTCCAAAACGAAATTTCAACTTCTTTATTATTGGTCCGTTTGGAATGGGGTAAAGCTTGCTAGATAGATGTTGACGAGATACGACTATTTTGTTAATATATTAGTCAGAAAAAGTGATGTCATCATGGAGAAATGTCGATTCGAAAAGTGTCACGTGACCAAATGCAAGAATACCCCCAACTCCAAACCTAACTTCTTAACTATTGGTTCGTTTGGAACGAGGTAAAGTGCATTAGACGTATCTCATCGCGATAAGACCTTTTTGTTCATATAATAGTCAGAAAAAGTGACGTCATCCTGAGATATTTTTGGATTCCAAACGCCATCCTAATCATCCCCAACTCCAAAACGAAATTTCAACTTCTTTATTATTGGTCCGTTTGGAACGTGGTAAAGCTTATTAGATAGATCTCGACGAGATAAGACTATTTTGTTAATATGTTAACCAGAAAAAGTGACCTCATCATGGAGAAATGTCGATTCGAAAAGTGTCACGTGACCAAAACCAAGATTATCCCCAATTCCAAAACCCAACTTCTTAACTATTGGTCGGTTCGGAACGCGGTCAAGTGCATTGGACGTACCTCTACGAGGTAAGACTTTTTGATTAATATAATAGTCAGAAAAAGTGACGTCATCACGGGGAAATACCATTACGAAGTGTCACGTGACCAAAATGGCCGATCGTCCCCAACTCCAAAACGAAAGCCGTAACTTCGTCAATACTGATCCGTTTAATTTGCAACGGGGTAAAGCTTATTAGATAGATATCGACGAGATAAGACATTTTCGTTAATGTAAGAGTCAGAAAAAATGACGTCATTATAGAGAAATGACGTAATAACTGTTTTTTCAAACGTTAATTCCTATTGGTCGAGCCCTACTTCCTGCTGTCTGTCATCACTTGGGGTATAAAAGGCAGTGTGACATACGTAACTTCCCCTTTCACGTCGGAGTTCAAAGGAGAAAGACGTGCACCTCCTGTATATAAGGTCATTTGCCACTGCTTGTCGTCGAGTGCAGACGTGTCTTTTGAAGCTCCCGAGATGGAGCCTTGTTCCGAACAGTTTTGGAGGATTACAGAGGACGACCACCCAGCCGACGCAGACATGTTTGCGTTTAATGTTGACGTTGACATCTTACCGATTTTCAAATCATTTGTTGGCAACGGAGTTGCCATAGCAACATCTACTCACCGGAAATTCCACCATGGGGAAGATTACGACGCTGTTTACCTGGCCTGCCAGACGTTAAAGTGCGATTTTGTGAGGCACTCTTTCAAGAAGGATACCTTGTTGTGGCAGACGACGAGGAAGTGGAGCACTTAAGTCGTGGTGTCCAGAAAGGGATACCCGTGGAGGCTTTTGTCAACGCATTGAAGATGGCCGACATACAATGTCAGGTTGTATAATTTTGCCATGAAACAAAAGATTCAAGACTTCCCTGATATACCGGATGATGTACTCGAGTAAGTATTTTAACTAGGGTTAGAGTATAAGTAATGATGTCACTTCCGGTTTACTGAAGTTCATTTCTGGTCGGTGATGACGTCCGGTTTGTGGAAATTCGCTTCCAATAATTATGGACGTCACTTCCGGTTTGTAAAATTTTACTTCCGTTTTTATTTTTTGTCATTTCCGGTTTTTTAGAATCGTCTTCCGGTCATTTTGGACGTGAATGTCTACGCGCTTTTATTTCACTTCCTGAGAGCTTGCCATCGCTTTGAGTTCAACTCGCCTTCGACAACGCGACAGGCGATGAAATACTTGAATGACGCAAAGGCTGTCTTTCCCCAAATGGAGGAACATGTCGACATGCTGGGTGGCTTTAGAGTGGAATCTTTCATTGAGGCAAGTACTCTCAATGAAGCGGTAGCTATGCACTAGCTTGGCGCCAGCTACGTTGGTGGTCCGTATAATCGGTGCGTTGGATTACTTAACCGTCGGACAACTGCTGGTGAAAGTGACGAACGTGCTACACAACTTTGGAATAACCAACCGTCACGCCCTCCTTCGCCCTCTTAATGTAGAGGAGAAGAGAGTGTTTGGAGATATAAAGTTATTGTTGGGGTGAGTTAAATTTGTTTTAAATTGTTATACATAAATAGTTCACTTAGGGTTGGGGAAACTCACTTCCGGTTGTTTATGAATGTAATTCCATTTTAGATATGCTGTCCTTGGTTATCGAACCAGCCCAACTTTAAGGAGCGCCTGGTGGCGAACTGGAATCGCGGCAGCGATGGAGGAAGAGGAGAGCGAATCAGAAGAAGTTGGGGTGGTGCCTGACGAAGTAAATGGGCCACTCTGCCGACTCTGCTTCGAGCATAGGAGCGCGACGGGGCAGAGAAGGATCATCTGGAAAGAAGTAATAGGAGTCCGACGTGAGTTTCCTCAGCTGGCATGTACGGATGAGCAAATAAAATGGAGGGAGGGGGGGGGGGGGGGGGGGCTGGGGCCCCCCAGAAATTTTGCAGCAACTGAGTCATCAATCACCATTGACAAATTATAGGTTACTCGTTAGGCTAAAGTAACTGTTACAGCCTCATTCCTGTCAGCCAAAAGCACCCAGAAACAGTGATAAGTCAACCCAGTAAACACAACATGGAAAAATTGTTGAAATTTGTTGTATTTTAAATTAACTAGTTTTTATGACATCTCATGACCTTCAGTGTTCTTAAAAATCACCCCTCAGAATGCAGGAAATGGGAAAATTCTTAAAAAGGCCCTGTTCCGCACTTCAGCCCCCCTGGACAAAAACAAAACTCTACGCCTATGATCCCGGTGAAACACTCGCTCTCGTTGTTCATATATTACATCAAATGAAAGCTCATTCAACATCTAACAACATACGTATACAATATATTTCAACGATGCGTAGGTTTGAAATTGCTAGTCATCTTGTTCCAAAACTGACAAGATGCCCAGTGCAAATGATATGCCATTACGACAAGTTTGCTACTCACCGCTTTCTCTCTTGGAACCATTCAAAAGCCATCGATTACTTGCTGTTTAAAATGCTGTTTAGTTCTTGACAAGTTTATTCACCGGATAAAATTTAAAGCCCCTCGAGAAAATCTCGGTTCCTCCGTTCCTTCCATTTGAGAAGATCTCGATCATGGAATAATCTAGTTCTGGCGGCGCATGCTCTTTTCAACCGGCAACCGGTTTTTCGGTTTCCGGCGATGGATTATCCCAGAGCCTTCGTTTGCGCGCGGGCTAAGGCTATGGGTACGAGGTTGGGCGTCGATAACCCTGAAAGGGTCTATTATAAACTAAACAAGAAGGCAAGAAGCCCGGAACTAGTAAAAAGTTGTCCCCGCAGGTAGGCGAGTTACCCCTACCAAACGCGTTTACAAGGACAAAACATAACCCGGCAACTAGGGTAACCCTAGCGTCCTTGTAAACACGACAAAAACAAACAAGAACGAGAGCTAGGGCAACCGGCGGGGTGCTAGGGTGACCCCACCTCCTTGTAAATAGTGCCAAACGAGGACGCACGCAGACGGCATAATAAATGTCACGCTCGGCAAACACGATTTAGTCTCGAGTTTGAATTCGGGTTTAGGCAAGTCAAGTGCGATCGCGCCGGGATTGGTGAAGCATAATAACGCGATATTAATCACGCCGTTTTAGCTATGACCAGTTGATTTCTCTCGACTCCATGCACATTCACTTCCCCATTCGAGTATCAACCCGTCCCGAAAGCCTTTGTAGCATTTGGGTAAAACGATGGCATTTTGTGTTTAGCCACGATCGCGCCGCCAAGCACCGCGAATTCGCGATCGCGAAACCGTGACAAACTTTACGTCTGTACTGTACGTCCTTTAGATTAGAGACACCCTTGAAGGAACACGGAACCTTACAACCATATACGCAGTGGTGGTCCGACCCTCTCTCCTCCACAGAGGCTTAGAGGGGGCTTAGGGAAGAGGGACCCCTGGGGAACGTATTATACGTGAGTTGAGAGGGGGAAACGGGTCCTACCAAGGATTGTGGTCTTCCAGAACTGACACAACGCAATGTAATACAAGTGTAGAACTTTTTAACCTGCAGACTTTGAACATACAAATTAGAAAATATTTTTTATCGTAATCAGTCGTTCTCTCGTGTTTTCAAGTTTATCAATTAGATCCATATTTTTACATTCATCAGCAACTTTTCCTTCTTCATGTGGTTGATACGCTGGTCATTTTAGAAGTTAACCAATTACTTTTTCTAACACTTTTGGAGCTAAAGAGTTTCAAAAAAATTTAATTTTAACCGTTAAACCATACATAATTTAACACAATACAGCAGAACACAACACAGCATGCATGTCTGTGTTTGTTCAGCTGCAGAACGCCATTACCAATACAACAATTTCGGTAAGATAAACAAACCGTATATACATACACAATGTATATATATGACTCGCGTAACAAAGTCACAAAATTTTAAGGTTAGAAAGAGTTTTTTCAGCCACTTTTAATTTAGCACAAAGCAAGCTTGCTTAAGATAAGGAAGACCTGGGGAGATACTTAAAGTAATATATTTAATTCCTAACAAGTCTATTTTAGCCTCCGATTTATATAGTCAAACTGGATGTTCTATTGCGTGCGACTTTGCAATATTGATACGCAACATAACAACTCCTCAACGGGTTGCCCTAAAAATCGTTTTAAATGCCAAACTTTGGTAATACGAAATTCTACATAAAGTTAGAGCCATTACCTTCAAGTATAACATCACATTTACGTGTTGTTCGATGTTTAAAATCAATATTTTAAGCAACCCGTCGAGGAATCATGATAAAGCATTTGCAAGTTGCTGATTGAATCCGCCAATCAAAATTACAATGTTGCATATCAATATTGCAAAGTCGTATGCAAGAGAACACCCGGTTTGACTATTTATTTATTTATTTATTTAGCTTCGCTTCTTACAAAAAAAAAACAACAACAAACAAAACAACTTATAAAATAAAGAAGCTGGGACACCACAACAGCTTGAATGCCAATTACAGTGGGCCCTTGGTCAGATCAGAAAAAATAAAGAAAAAAAAAATAAAATAGGACAGTCATTGTATGACGTATGGTCATGTGACTCGCGTGACACCAGAAGTGAGAAAGTTTCAATCATCGGTATTCTTATTTATTTTCCTGGCAACATATTAATTTTAACTTTTATAAGACATATAGTAAGACAAGATACAATGACACTACAGTGAAGTTTGAGCAAAAACATTTGTAGTCAATGAAATAATGTTGCAAGTTTAATGTGACTCGCGTGACATAAAAATGTGACTCGCGTGACCAGTGGCAATAACATAATAAAAACTCAGCTTAAATAATAAAAGTCAATGGTTTTGTTTTCTACTGTTTGTTGGACTCACAAAGCCATTTGCAATTATAACAATATATTATGTACTGTTCAATAAACGAACAGGAGTGTTTTATCAGATATAAAGACACGAGGCGAAGCCGCGAGTTTATTGAACGGCTTCAAAAACGAACCACTTGGTAAGTTCATTGGCGTAGTAAGTTTGAAAAATAACCTTGTCTAAGCCAAGAAAATCAAAGCTAAAGTTTATGTAAATCAGGAGGTATCTTTATCACATTTTAAAACACTGATTAAACATTGATTTCTTTTGAATTTTCCTCATGAATTATTAATGATTTTTAAAATAAAATAGTGTTTTATTGATGTTTCCGCCACTAATAAAAATAATCCTACATGTGTCGATTATCGTGAAACGCATTAGAGTTTACTGCTCTATTTTTGTGGGGAAATGGAACTATTCTTTTATATAATAAACAGAACAATACATGAATGCTTGGAAATATGAAATTTATTTCTCATGTTGACCATCCATATCCGTGAAATAAATTTCATATTTCCGTGCATTATTCTCTAATTACAACAAGATTTAAAGCTGGACAACTGGAGCATACTGTATTTTTAGAAATATCATAGACCCCAAGATCACTACAGTATATGAGAATTTGTATAAAATGGCTTTAATTTAATTTAATACTGTTAAAGCAGCCAAATCAGTATTTTAAAACAAGACTTTGAATTAAATACATCTATTTAACATTCTGTGTTGATTTAATGTTCCTTGATCCACTCCATTTGACTGATATGAATGTCTCAATGGCTTTGAATTCTATGTTTGTGATTCGTGTGAAAAACAATCATGACAGTGATTTTTCTCTGAAGCTACTGAAAATATTTTCGTAGACTTTTTGGTATTGGTTTGAATTCATTAACTAAGAGTACCAAGTTGTGATAGGCATTAAAAACATTGTTCAAATTGACAGGAAATGAGAATACTTTACACAAAGCTGATACCTCATTTTGAAATTTAGAATTCGAAATAAGTCATTAAATAGCAATGGCAAGTTGAATACAAAAAATAATGAAGAAATTTAGCTTTGATACAAGAAATAGGGCACTTTTCTCAAAAAGTAACAATATTTGTTCTAATCAATACATAATTATCTAGTATGTTCTTATTTCTGTTCCCACAATACATGTGGGTAATTGTGGTAATTTTTTTTTCACATCCAAGAAGGACAAGGTATTGTAGCACCCAAAAATGGTATTGTAGGTGTATTATTATGTTTATTTAATTTTTTCCCCAAAATGTGTTATTTATATAGAAAATACAAACACATATAAACTTTTGATTCCTCCCAACTCACTCATGTGTTTTCATCTGGCTACAGTAAAATAAACATAAACATGGGTGGCCATTATTACATGCAGTCATATTATTATAATAATATGACTGCATGTAATACTTGGGTTTGCATCAGGCTATATAAACACAGGCATCCATTTTTGATTTTTCAAAAATGAAAATTCCATCCTGGGTAACATAAAAACTGGGCTGAACTTTCAACCCAGGCTAAACTTGGGGGCCCCTGCATTTTTTGGGCCAGGCCCTGCATTTTTGGGGTGTTCTGTGCTTTTCGGGTATATTACATGTATATATATATATATATATATATATAAACTTTCAGCCCAGGCTGAAATTTTTTCCATGTAATTGCTACATTCATATTACAAGGATTTAATAAGAAGACTCGCTGGGTTGAAATTTCAGCCCGGCTGAAAATCTACATGTAATCACCCCCTATAAAGGGTTAACCTACCAATAGGGAAATTATCCCTGGTATACTCTGGGCCTCTGAGGTTAATAACTGATTGCAAGGTTGGGGATTGTGTTGGGGTCAAGCCTATACAAAGTATACCTGGGTTATGTTGAAATTGAACATAAATTTATAGCCCCAGGATCTGAAATAGCAGTGGATCTTAAATAGCAGTGGATCTGAAATGGCAGTGGATCTGAAATAGCCTTCATCGGTGCTTACCCATTCTTAGAACCAGAACATAACTGACAAAGAAATAGACAGAGCGCCAGACATATTCTCTTGACGATTTCTTCTCTTCTGTACCATCTGCGGCTTTCGAAGATCCACTAGCGCTGGGAACACGATACATGGCTTGAAGTTAAACGGTCTTTCGGCACAGAAATATAAAATTTTCGGCTTCAAAAATAGGTACGAGCCTTACTTTGAGCCCGCAATAAAGTTGGGATCAGCACAATCTCGTTCCCAGAGCCTTCTCACGCGGGCCGCGCCCATCGACCGAAAGCTCTGGGATAAACCGTTTCAAATCGACATTTCATTGGTTCTTTGCTCGGGAGACTTTCGTTCGCTGGATTTTCTCATGTTGACAGTGGCTGGTTTTGTCTTAGGGTTTCAAATTTTATATGGCGACTGAAACTTGTCAAGAACCAAACCTCTGGAACCAAACAGCAGTTGAACAGCAAGTATTCGGTGGCTTATGCGTGGTTTCGGAAGGGAAATCGGCGAGTAAGTGAAGTGGCGTGTTGCCCGCGGTGCGGTATCTTGACATCTTGTCAGTTGTGGAACAAGATGGCTAATAATTTCAGAACTACATATTGTTGAAGTATATGGTGTACGTATGTTGTTACGTGTTGAATGAGCTTTAATTTGATGTATCGTTCAAAATTCTGCGTTTTATTAAACTTGTTAAAATGTCCAAAATGTGCGAACCACTGTTTGAAATATTAACTATTACAAATAAACAGGAAATTGACCTCTCACAGGTGATAATACAAAATTTTAGATTTCTTTTGAAATATTTAACGCACAACATTGAGATATATATCATACAGAAGCTATTGAAGAATTCTATTCGGGGTGGAAATTTCAAGCTTCTAATTAAGCGGGAAATATTTTTAAAATGGAAAAATTGGTTCATTGCGTCGATTTCCTGTATATTTGTATAATAATAAATGAAATATTTGGAACAGTGGTTCACACATTTTTGACATTTTAACATTTTAACAAGTAAAACGCAGAATCTTGAACTCTGCATCAAATGCAAGCTCATTCAACATATAACAACATACGTACACGATATATTTCAACGATGCGTAGTTCTGAAATTACTAGTCATCTTGTTCCACAAATGACAAGATAATTATACGCCGTATTACCCGCCGTGCCACTTCGGCAACGACAAGTTTGCTACTCACCGCTTTCCCTCTTGGAACCATTCAAAAGCCGTCGATTACTTGCTGTTTATGTTCTTGACAAGTTTATCCGCTGGTAAATAAGCGATTTGCCATAACCAGTACCGTGGGAACAGCACACAGGGTGTCTTCTCGTTCGACAACAATCGTCTTCAGGACTTCGAACTGCTTTTCTTCGATGCGTAATTAATCCATCTCTATTTGTTTCTCGCAGTGCATACTTCAATGCAACATTAAATAAATCAACGTTTTTCGAGGCCATAACAAATAAATCTAAGATACCGACAACATCGAATACTCTTGAAAGCCGCAGTAAATGTAAATATTTCATTGAAGAAGCACTTCGTAATCTCACACATGCTCAGTTGCGACGGAAGCTAAATTTTGGCAAGAGACGATGGATTATCCCAGAGCTTTCGGTCGACGGGCGCGGCCCGCGTGAGAAGGGTCTGGGAACGAGATTGGGATCAGCAGTACTTCATGTCCAACATGTCCTCTCACTTCGAAATGATGATTATCGTCATTTCTTCACAAAGTCGAATATGATGATTATCATGATACTCAAGTGAGATTCTGTCCCACATGCGGGATGTTAAACTAAATTGCATATAACAAAAGAACCATTAGGGGTGTTGTGGTCGGGGTCTGAGAGGCGGGACTCTTTTTTCCGGAGGGTTGTGGTTAGGGTTAGGTCCAACGGGGGGGTTGTGGTTAGGGTTAGGGTTGTCAGGGGGGTTGTGGTTAGGGTTAGGGTCAGGTTTAGAGGTGGGGTTAGGGTTGGGGGTTTGGGGGCAGGGAATTCTTTTTTTAAAATGATGATTATTGTTAATTCAACGACATCTCACAAATGACGATAATCATCATTTCGAAATGAGAGGATATGCTGTCATGTCTATCGTGCGCGAAGTACGACCCATTCTCGTTCCCAGATCCCCTACTTTTCTTAGCGCCTGCCTCCTCCGCAGGCTCTCGTTGCATCATGGACGGGTCACACACGCCGAATTTAGGGCCTGCAAGATCCTGTAAAAAATTTGGCAAAACTTGGCACGGAATACATTTGCATAATTAACTACCCATTGTTAATAGCCATGGCTATATCCGAAGATTTTGGAGGCCATTGAAGACTAATAACATACAAATCCTAGCTTTAAAATGAAGGAGTTGTTGAAAAAAGCAATTACGGTTGAACTTTGTCAATTTCGGCCAGAATAATCAGCGAAAATGCACTTTAGTCTACCCGGAGACTCTTGGGTTTATACTTTTTCGGTTTCCGCAACAACTGAAACTTGAATTACACTACACTATAGCCTACGATTTAACAAAATTAAATATCATTAACTCCTGGTCAGTTGACAGTTTTCGATAGCTAAATAAACGTTAACGAAGAAAACAATAAGAAAAACCTGTACTTTCCTGACCGTCGAATTTGCTTTTGTTCGGCAGATATTTTTTCCTTCAATTCCTTTTTGTCGCTAAAAATATTATTGGCAGAAGGTCGGCAATTCTAAAACATATTGGTTTCTTCATTGTCATGATCTGTAAGAAAGTTTAGACCGAATTTCCTGTTGGGTCACAGTGTCAAAAGAACTGGACGTTTGTCGAACAGCGGCCAGAAAAAATTTGCAGGCCCTCTCAAAACTATCGCCTCTAGGGCCCTAGCACAGGATCAACCAGAAGTCCAATTCGGGAAATGTCGCCTCGCGATCCCGGCGCCATTTTGAAAGTAAGTGCCCCGCCTGGAAAATTAACCCTCTCGTCCTTGCGACCCTCTGGCTCCTGTATTCAATTACTCTCGGTGTGACCTTTTAATTAAATTATATTGTTATCTATCTGTATAAATAATATTTAGTTAAGTAAACAAGTAATTTACTTTAGAAAACGATTCTTTGGCCACGAGCTTATTAAAACTTCAGTGAACGGATACTACGGGTAAAAGTCCATGGCAAAAAAGTCATTCACTCGCAAAGCCGGGTTTTACATTTCTCGATTTTGCCGACACATTTGTTTATAGAAGAAGATTGCTAACAATTTCGGAACTACGCATTGTTGAAATACATTGGGTACGTATGTTGTTAGAAATTTTATAAGCTTTCATTTGGTATATAATTCAAATTTTAGTGTTACCTGTAACTTTTCAAAATGTTCAGAATGTTCTCACCATTGTTCGTAAATAAGAATTATAATAAACGAAAATGGACTCCTCCCTCACAAGTGTTATAGAATTTTGGATTTTGTTTTTAAATACTAAACGCACAACCCTGAACTGCATATTTGAAACAGAGGATACTGTCAAGTGCTATTCATGTCAGAACTTTTGATTTTCTTGCTGGAAAGTATTTTTAATATGAAAAAACATCATTATTTTGGTCTGGACCGTATGAAATTTATGTATTTCTTAAGTTTGTTTTGCCTTTTGCTGTTTACTTTTGGTGTTCGCAGTTCAGAAAGACTTCTGGTATGAACCTCAGATATTTCTTAAACAGAATCTAATTCAAATATGAAAGGAGTGGAAATGTTTGCAGATTTCTAGCTGAAGTAGAAAAACGTTTTTGGTGCAAATTAGTAGTCATACGGATTCATATCTTTTGAACATATGAAAAAATAATAAAACTTTTATGGTCAATGGTGAGAACATTTTGAACATTTTAAAAAGTTACAATTAACACTAAAGTTTGAACTATACACCGAATGAAAGCTTATAAAATTTCTAACAACATACGTACTCGATGTATTTCAACAGTGTGTAGTTCCGAAATTTTTTGCCATCTTTCTCTGTAAACAAGTTTGTCAGCATCATCGAGAAATGTAAAACCATGTGTAAAACTCAAGCTTCGTGGTCAAAGAATTTCATCTCCAACGAAACGTTTTGAAGTAAATTACTTATTACTTAACTAACTATGTATGTATAGATAGCAATATAAAGTTAATTAAAAGTTCACAAGAAGGCCAAGAGTAATTGACAACAGGAGCCCGGGGGCACTTACTTTCAAAATGGCCGACTGGCGCATGCGCATACAAATAATGGGACACTTTTTTCTGAGGGTTGGACTTCTGGTTGTGATCCTCATTCTGTGGCCCTAGTCTCGCTGTGCATAATGGGATCAGTCCCCATTTTGTACAGGATCTGGCAGGCCCTCTCAAAAGTGTGACATGTCCATGATGCAACGTTATGCAACGAGGGCCTGCGGAGGAGGCAGTCTTAGCGCGGCCGCACGAAAATTCTTAGGGCTCTGGAGACATGGATTCCGGATGTCCTAGATTTTAGGATATCCGGGACTCCAGCAAGAAGATGGGTTAATAACTTCAGAACGAGACATTGTTGAAATACATCGTGTAGGTAGGTTGTTAAAAATTTCATACGGTTTTATTTGCTATACGTACTGTTAAAGTTTCTGCGTTTTGTGTAACGTTTTAAAATGTCCAAAATGTTCGCATCATTGCTCGTCAATAATAGTGGAAAATAGGATCTCAATAGTGTTGTAGAATTTCGAATATTGTTTTTAAAATACTTAACATATATCCTTGAGTTATATATCAAACAGAAGATAATGTAAAATGCTATTTGTGGTAGGACTTTCAAGTTTCTAAATAAAAGGAAAATATTTTAAAAATGGGTAAACGTCTTACCATAGTTAATAGAAAATATACATGGTTTGGAAGCTCACAAAAGTCATTGTTTTATGTTTTTGTTCAGGTTTATGGAAATTTTTGCACTTTCATGGTTACTGAACATATTGTGTTTTCTGTATAATGAAGCAATCATCCAATAGCAACGCTTGGCTTCAATCACTTAACCGTACTGTTTAAATATTAATAAACCTAAAACAAAGGATTTGGCACCTTCGTGTACCTTTCAAGATGAATCGTAGCTTGATTGTTAACCGCTTTGAAGTTTGCCGGGTTTCCAAACCATGTATATTTTCTATTAACTATGGTCTTACCTTGACGTATAAATTTATTAAGTTTGTTGTTTTGCCTTTGTGCAGTTTTAGTGTTTTGTACTATCTATAACTGATAACTTTTGAAAATCTTTGGTTTAAAATGTTTCAGTTCATTCTGTTCATATACCTAAAGTATTTTGGAAGTTACGAATAATTTAAAACACCAAACCTGCAGTAATGCAAACAAGTTTGACCGGTCGTAAAACAAAGGCTCAAAACTAACAAATCACCATAGGCCAGACCAAATGGAAAACGTTTTCCTATTTTTAAAACACTTCTTTTTCAGCTAGAAACTTGAAATTTCTGCCACAAATACCGGTAACATTTTAATAGTATCTTCTGTTTGATAGCTCAAAGTTGTGAGTTCAGTATTTCGAAAACAATATGTAATCCGAAATTCTGTAGCATTTGTCAGTGGGAAGTCCATTTTCCATTATTTTTTGACGAGCAATGCCAATGATGCAACCATTTTGGACATCTATAGAAAGTTACCCAGAACGCAAAAACTTGAAGTGTACATGGAACGGAATCACGTTATGACCCAAGTCTGTGTCTCCAGAACCCTAAGAATTTTCGTGCGGTCGCGCTAAGCGTTATGGGGTTATAATGGCACGCTTGTTTGATATTTAATTGCGTGTTTAATTGCGCAACCAAGTAGGGGGTCTGGGAACGAGAATGGAAGTATACCTTGTCTCCATGTGACGTCACAATTTGCATCCATGATAGCGAGGAACTGAGAAAGGAGTTAAGAAAGAGAAGAACTAGAGAAAGAAGCTTAATAGAGAAGGGAACTAAGAGGAAGGAGCTTAATAGAGGGAACTAGTGAAAAAAACTTAACAGAGAGAACTAGAGAAAGAAGCTTAATAGAGGGGGACTAGAGGAAGCTTAATAGAGAGGGGAGCTAGAGAAAGGAATTTAACAGAGGGGTACTAGAGAAGGAAGCTTAATAAAGAGAGGAACTAGACAAAGGAGCTTACTAAAGAGAGGAACTAGACGAAGGAGCTTAATAGAGAGGGGAACTAGAGAAAGGAGCTTAATAGCGAATTGAAAGAAGCTTAATAGAGAGGGGAGATAGAGTGAGCTAGAAAGAAAGCGTAATTGGCCACTTCAGAAACTGCGACTGGGGACGAATAGCAGCTCGCGTGGAATTATGGGACTGTTTTGGGGGACGCTTAATATATTGAAACCAGTATATGAATTCGCTACCAATTTTGCTATTTGGCCCTGTTTGAATTTGTAATATTTTCAAATTGATTGTGAATTTCACTTTTGTTCGTAATAATTCAACTCCAATATGAATTGTGCCGTCTTTAACATGCTACAATTTGTCCGTTTGTACTTGCGGCTTGTAATTTCCAACTGGTTTGGCCGGTTTGAGTTCGAAACAGTTCAGATTGCTACAAATTTTGTCGAACATGTATTTGCTATATTTTTAACTCGCAATGTACTTCAACTCGTTATTTATGATGTAATCTTCTCGAGTCACCACAAATTTGAGATTTCTGTTGCAGTTTGTCTTTGACTTCGCTATAACTCGCTACGGAATTTGTTGTTTCTATTTTTCAACTCGGTGGGAACGGCGTCGCTGGTTTCCCAAATATTTCAGTCTCTAGGTGTTTTGTCATTCAGCGCACTTGTAATATTCTTAGCCGGCTGACTGCGAATTTCAATTCGCCGTTTGTATCACTAATATTTCAACTGGAGTCTTGGTGCGAAAGTTGCAGTTAGTGTTTGCCATAATATTTTCAATATTCCAGCCACCAGGAATTTTACCGTTTGTGTTTGTAGCCTACAGGAATCATAGCGAGTTAACACAGTTCAAATATAAATGGCAAGATTCATGAAATATTTCGAATCACAATAAGTCAAAGAGTGAAATTCGTAGCGAGTTGGAATCAAATACAACGGCGAAATATGTAGACGTAGAAGGAGCAAAGAACAAAGAATATTTACACGAAAATATCTAGGAATACAGAAATTCATAGCGAGCTGAAAATATTACAGATACAAATGGCAAAATATTAGTAACTTACAGTAAGTGACATACTGCGAATCTTAGCACAAGTCCACATGGCAAATGAAGGAATGATGTAGTGAGTTGAAAGGATGAGTAGATTAATACGTACAAACGTCGAAATAGTAAAATATAACCACGTAGCGAATTTCGTATAGTCACAGTCGACAGGACATACGGACGGAGAAACATGTAGCGACTTACATATATCAAAGATAAACGACCTAAACGAGGAAATTCGTATATAGACGGCCGGCCAACCTCGATAAAAGTGCCTCAAAAACATCGTTGATGGCATTTTTTGTTACAAGCAGGTAACCATGCCAGATATAGTATCGGATAGTGTATATTTTGAAGGTGATGGGGTTTACCAGCCGTAATTTTACATTTATATACTAAAATTTGGGTTTTTTAAAGGCACACTGGGATGAATGGGATTTCTGTGGAGTGATGCAAACTATACGTAGGTGTTCTATTTTGAAAGACTCGCTTCAGAGCGTTATCCAATCAGCGTGCCTCCAGTTCTGGTTAACCTAATTCGCATAACTCACAATCATAAACAAACAAGAAATATGGCGTGAATACACCTAAATAATAACACTTCGAAGAAAAGCCACAACAACGCAAGCTTGACAATAATCAGAAATTTATTTGATCTGGTAGATATAAAAGTCCCATATTCGTAAATTACTTCGTTTTATTTTGGTAGTTTGCCGATACCGCCATGTACGTAAGTTAAAGCTGAGCTTTTGTGCTACAGTACAGTGTTGCTCGGATATCTTCAGACATTTAACTCACCGGATCAACAGTGCTATCTTGTAATACACGGATGGCAACCAGCCTAGTCATCTTGATTAAGATCTAAGCTACATTTCTATGGTGGTTACCTGTTTGTAACAAAAAGTGGACTGCTTGTTGTGGCTGTTCTTCGAAGTGTTATATTTAGGTGAATATTTAGGTTGCGCCATGTTTCTTGTTTGTTTGTTTATGATTGTGAGCTATGCGAATTAGAATAATCAGAACTTCAGGCACGCTGATTGGTAGCATTCTGAATTTAGCCAATCCAAATAAAACACAAACGTATTAGGCAGCACTTTACAGATATCCCATTCATCACATTGTGCTTTTAAAAAGCTACAAATTTTAGAATTTAAATCAATAATTATGACTGGTAACCCCCCTTACCTTCAAAATATACATTATCCGATATGATTTATCATGGTTACCTTCTTGTAACAAAAAATGTCATCAAAAGTAATATTTTGAAGCCTTGGCCGGTTGTCTAATACCCATTAAAACAATTAGGTTAAAATATTACGAATGCAGACCGCAAATTCATATTGGACTTTAACTATTACGAATACGACTGAAATCCGTGAGCAAATTGAAAATATAACAAACTTAACGAGGCCACATGGCAAAATATGAAGTGAGTTGAAAATGCTTATTCGTACCCAGTCCCTGCAGTTTCCGAAGTGGCCAATAAGAAGAAAGAACAATTTCAGGCAAAGTAGTTAATAAGACATAAAACTATAATTTTAGAACAGTTGTTTATTCTCAATACCTGAGATACTTAGCGCAGGACAAGAGTATTCAAAAATGCACACACTCACAAATATATAATATACTTTCAAATAAGACATCTTTGTACAAATACGTTTTCGTGTGAATGAAGGACTTTTACCGCTAAAACTACAATCTCTTGTCATTCATCATTTATTAGGGCTGTATACAAATTGAAATCGAAATTAAGCCATTTCGTCTAGAAAATTTCATTGTCGTCTTTTTTTTTCTGGAAAACGACGCATTTGTTAAAATAGAACCAATCGGTCATTATGCTACTCTAAAGTATAAACCTTTGGAAAAAGAAATTCTATAAATTTTCTACAAATCTCGTTAGTTGGTCGGAAGGCGTTAAAGGAGCAATAGCATCATTATCTTCTGTGTCTAGTTCTGAAGGTGAGGTAAGGGGTGCTAATTGCATCCTTCCTCTAGGTGGTTGAGGTACAAACATAGATTGATCGGTGGTTAATTCATTTGTGTCCATTTGATTGGATGGATGAGGTGAAGCGATTGTGTGCGGTGATGTTAACGTTTGTTGAGTGTGAGGAGAGATAACGGACTGTCGTGGTGATGGTGACATTGTTGGTTGTCTTGGAGACGGCGATGGTTGTTGAAGAGGTTGTGGCGACGGAGACATAACTGAACGAGGAGATTGATTGGGTAATAACGTTCCTGCCTGTTGAGGCGAAATAGGTGTGTTTTGTGGTGACATTAGCCGTTGTTGTAAAGTTTGTTTGCCGGAGAAATGCTGAGGCGACGGTTGTTGTTGTTGTTGTTGCTGCATTAACTGTCCGCTAGACATAGAATGCTGCATCATACTACTAAATTGAAGGTCTTGTTGGCCCATAGGTAGGCGTCGTTGATTCGTCTGCGCAAAAGGAGAAGGCTGCTGAATCTGAGTGTACATATTTTGTTGCGCTTGTTGCTGTTGTAACGGCTGTTGCATACTCTGCAAACCATTACCACCCACCATATTCTGTACGTTCTGTAAGTTCTGCATGTTTGGCATACTCTGCTGCAGTCCTTGCAATCCCTGCACGGACGACAAGTTCTGCATACTGACGTTCATATTAGACATCGTTTGTAAATTTTGCATACCATTTAGGTTTTGCATTCCCTGCACGGTTTGTTGTAATCCCTGTAAATTTGACATTGTTTGTTGTAAATTTTGCTGCTGAGGTTGATGGTGTTGTTGCTGAAGATGTTGCTGAAGATGCTGTTGTTGTTGTTGTTGTTCTTTCTGTTGTTGGGCTTGTGCTAGTTGTTGTGCTTGTTGTTGTGCTTGTTGTTGTTGTTGCTGTTGTTGTTGTTGTAATTGTGCCTGTTGCTGTTGCGGCGTCATTCGAAATTTGCGAGGCCACTGTGGCTGCATCATCGGTTGGGAAACGGGCTGATTTTGCATCATTTGCTGGATTTGTTGCTGTTGTTGTTGCTGATGCTGTTGTTGTTGTTGAGCTTGTTGTTGAGCTTGTTGTTGTTGAGCTTGTTGTTGTTGTTGAGCTTGTTGTTGTTGTTGAGCTTGTTGTTGTTGAGCTTGTTGTTGTTGTTGAGCTTGTTGTTGTTGTTGTTGTTGTTGCGCATGTTGTTGAGCTTGTTGTTGGGCTTGTTGTTGTTGTTGCACTTGAGCTGCTTGTTGCGCCTGTTGCGCCTGCTGAGCCTGATGTTGCTGGGCCTGGCGCATTCGTAAAAACACAGCCATTAACTGCGGATTTTCTCTCATCATCTGTAGACATTCAGCTGTTTGCTGCCCCTGGTTGTTTCTCAGAGCGCTTAAAATACGTGCCATCTGCTCTTGTAACTGGCCGGTCGGACGAGATTGTCTCACAGGCATTGAGGGTCTTGGCTGTGAAACCATTGAGTTTGTACTACCATACATGCCTGGTGGCTGCTGCTGAGTTAAAGGCGGTTGAACCGGGTTATTATTACCGTTGTACCAATTCCGCAGAGGAGACGGTGTTCCTGGCATCGTTGGGACATTAGATTGGGCCGCAGTCACACTCATACTCGTGTTAGGTCTCAATGGATTGCCATTTATAGGCCCATTCATTGCAGGTGGCGTGGTAGAAAACGGATTAACCGAAACAGCTGGCATATTCGGGCGACTTGCCGGAGGAGGTATTGCCGGTGAAGGTATAGCTGGCCTGGCCGCTTGCTCAACGATGGCCTTTGCTACAGCTACAGCGGCGGCGGGAGGTTGACCAGTGGCCGAAGCCATTTGAGATTGGGCATAACTAGGTGGGCGAGGTGGCAACACGGACGGGTGTGCTACACCAGGACCTTGGTTAACCATTCCAGTAGGAGTAGGAGTAGGAGTAGGATTGGTAGCTGGTGGTTGTTGCATACTACGCATAACAGCCATACGACGCCGCATCAAATGAGCTTGGTGGAACTGCTGCTGCAGTTGTTGTTGTCGGAATTTGCTCTTGATATGTCGACAGTAGGGCACAACACAATCATTTTCCCGACAACGCTTGGCGTGGTAACAACAAAGAGCAATAAGCTGTTTACAGATAGGACAACCATTGTTACTTTTCCGCTTGCACGTTTTCGTGTGTTCGACGACCCGTTTCATTTTCATGCAACTAGGTAATGTACAGTTCGGGATTCTACAGTGGGTCGCATGAACAAGCGAGTCGATGCATCGTTGGATCGATAACCGTCGTTGTTCTTGGGAATTACTTGGCTGTGTTGTCTGGTTCTTCGTTGGTGTTTGCTGGTCGACGTCCAAATCAAAACCAAGTTTCTCCATTTTGTGGTCATGTCCCTTTTCATTGAAACATGGCACGCACAAATCAAAGTCCTAACATAAAGCATATAAAAAACTAATTTAGTAAACAACAAATGATATAATTCATGAATGGAGTAATAGCCAATCAAAATGTGGTCTGGAAAATCGGAGAAAGTCTTTGTTCTTGTTTATTGTATAAACTTGTGCAATTTCAATTGTTTGTTTACACAGTGAGCACCATGTATGTTTGGTATAATGAAGCAACTTAACACTCGACCGCGTGTTGAGGGGCAATGCAATGGCCTAAAAAGCTTAACGGCCACGAAGGGACGCAACCATCTTATCTCAGGACTCTTTTCCAATGAAATCATTCTTTTTAAATTTAATTTACCGAAAAAGAAACAAGAAACTTGATAAGTTAGAAATTAAAATACTCATTAGTATTGCATAAACGGTGTGATTAGTAGTTACCACACTCTTTTCTATTCAAGAGTGATACTATTTTAATATTCAATTTTCAAGAATATTCAAGAGTTATACTATTTTAATATTCAATTTTCCAACATTGATGTATTTTGTGAGTTCTGATTGGATAATTTGCACCAGGGGTTTACTAGGGGTTCCCAGGTATAACTGAGCTAATTTGGAACCCTGTCATGGCAACGCTCTCCGTGCGATACTTACACCGTGCAGTAAATGTTATAACACATGGATAATAATGCACGGTTGCCAAATTTTTGAAATTGTGAAGCTACACCGAGGGATACAAAAGATTAAACAGCTTGGAATATTACAATGTCTTGAGGTAAACTAGTATTTTAAATATTTCTATAGGAAACTCGTTCTTAAGCGAGTAAATTTAAAGTGCATATGCAACGAAATTTCCAAGTTGGAGATAATAACATTAAAGTAATGTTTGATATCGCTTCTTTTGACTGTGGTGTTTATTTAGCGTTTGAAGACCGTACTTTTCCCCCTAAAAATTGAGACATTAAAGTAGTTGGCACAGTTGCACAACTAATGACATCACTCGACCCAGACCCCAAATTCTGATGGCCTTCTAAACTCTTGCCGCAATGGCGTGTACATAACGAGAACATAAAGGGATTTTGCCGTTCATTTTGTGGTTAGAAACTTCGAATTTCATAAGTGAACTACTCACGAACATGTTTTAGTTGTCGAAAATCGGCAGTATATTTTTAATTACTCATAAGACGACTAAGTTGGATCATAGTTAGTAGAGGGAGATGGTTTGGAAACTCGGCAAAAGTCATTTCTATGTTTTTGTTCAATTTGTCTAATCTCACGGTCACTTAACGTATTGTATTTTCTGTATAATGAAGCATTCATCCAATAGCAACATTCGGGTTTAATTAGTGCAGTCATTCGTCGTCACGTGTTGTACGTCCTTTGTTCGTTGTGTAGTCCTTCGTCGTCACGTGTCCATATAATTTCCTTTCTTCAACCAATTGCCTTCCTCCAACATGAACACAATAACATGACCATTGCATAATCTTGAAAGACAATGGAGAGTCCAAACCACCACCACCACCACCCCCCACCACTAACTATGGTTGGATACAGCTTCGATTATGTATATTTTAAAACAAATAACTCGATATGAATAAATGTTATACACCTTTGTGAACACTTTCCCACGAGAGTTTAGTTTTCTAAAGTGTTTTGAACAGTCTATTCGATAACAATAAGAATTCATGTAGATCCTAGTGATGTATTAGTTGTGGAATAAAATATGTCTCAACTTGTTGGGCCAAAAGCCCGTTTTTCAAACGCTAAACAAACATACTTTCCTTTAATTATTCGCCCTGAAACTTTCACAATCGAAAGAAGTAGTCTCAAACTTTACTTTAATGTTACTTTCTCCAACTTGAAAATTTCGTTGCATAGGCACTTTAAGCAAAGATACAGTAGCTTGTAAATGATCAGACTGTCACTCATTTCGCAAGCGTAAATTTAATACCCAGTATACTCAAATTGAATATTAAAATTTTAAAGCAATCCTTGTTCGTGTTTTATCGGGATTTGCATCCACTCGTTCACTAACAACGAACTCGAAATCAAATACTGCACACGGCTTCACCTCGAGCAGTATTTAATTTCTCGTTCATTGTTGGTGAACTTGTGGATGTAAATCCCAATAAAACACTCACGCGAGTGCTGTAATCCTTAAATATCACTATATATTATTACACTACTCGTCAGTTTAATAAAGGATTTAACACGTCTGTTAACTCTTTCTTGTCCGAATTGCTCTTTAGTATTTTATTCTGGCTAACGCCAGACGATTTTATTCACCTCTGGGGAAGCCCCCGGACAGGAATGAGTTATAGACTATCTCTTTAACTCTTTCTTGTCCGAATTGCTCTTTAGTATTTTATTCTGGCTAACGCCAGACGATTTTATTCACCTCTGGGGAAGCCCCCGGACAGGAATGAGTTAAGACAATGGAATTTGGGTGTGTCATAAAATAATTAATCATTAATAAGCGAACAACAAAGAGTTTGTGCACGGCGAGGACCGTTCCAACAGAAAATGGCCGTTTTCATACTACAGACACATATGTCTGGACGTACTTGGGCAACATTTTGTAGTGTGTCTTTTGATGCGTCTCAAATTTTGACTTGTGTAAAGATGAGCATCAGACACATTATGTGTCAAGACCAACTATATATGATGGGAAAGCACAAAAAAAGCGAAAAGAGTTGCTCGAAGCGATAGCCGATACAACTCGATATATTCACTCATTCGTGAACGATAAGGTACTGATTAGGGTTATATAACGACTATAGCCTCATTAAATGTTTTAAAAAATTTACTCGAGAGGAAATGCCGTTTTAGGGGCCTAAAATTACAAAAATTACATGGATACGTGTCCCGGATATATAAACAAAAATTACATGGATACGTGTCCCGGATATATAAACAAAAATTACATGGATACGTGTCCCGGATACCCCTAGAAAGGCTGGCCACAACAAATTTCACCACCCCCCTGGCCTCCCAAGCAATAAAACTCTACGCCTATGAATAAAATAGAAATATTGACAACCAAGGATTTCTAGCAGAAGGCAATAAATAAATAAATAAATAAATAAATAAATAAATAAATAAATAAATAAATAAATAAAAGTAAACAAATAAAGCGTTTTCTTTACCTCGCATTCACTGCAATGATATCTTGTCTCAACATGACGCTTGCATAGGTTACACGAATAGACGAAACGATCTTGTCCTTGGTTATGTAAATCAAACAGCATACACATGGTTGAATATTTGGCGCGACGTAGCGATGAGAATTCCCAGTGTTTGTCGCGAGCTAAAGTCAAGAAAGCATCCCGACCATCCATCAGGTCACAGGACATGGGTGGGTCCGGATCCACAGTGTTGGGTAGACTAGGTATTTCAGAGTCATCGTACATTCGGATCACGAAAAACACCTAGAAATACAAAAATTCTGTCAATTCACAACACAAATGTAATCAATTCGCAAATGTAATCTTGCTACTAAGATTTTTTAGATTCCAATTGTAATCTATAATCACAAAGTCTTACTTCTTTGTGTTTTTCCATCGTGTTGTAAAGCCTCTGCGATAAATCACAAACATTCAGGCCATAACCATTCGTTTTCTTGGCGCTCTTTCTGTTGTTTGTTTTGTTTTTACTGCCTTTCTTATTGTTATTTCTCTTGCTTGCTTTATTTTTACTACCCTTGCTGTTAGTCTGCTGAAAAAATTAAAGACAACAAGGTTATAGCAAACTCGTCTTAATGACTCGTCTTCATAGCTACAAGCACCATCGCAGGTGAATAGTGCTTTTCACGCAATCCGATTGGTTCCTCTAGCTTGGGATATCCTGCACTATTCACCTGCGGGCAAAACAAAATGGCTTCAAAAGTTGTAAAAACTGTTTTGTCGAGTACGCCAAGTTGCTAGAGGTCCTGTCTTGTATGAAAATACCGAAAAATATAAGAATGTTAAACTTGTTATTTCATTTACACTATGGCCCATTTACACTACGCTTGATTTTTGGTACGGCTCGGTTAAATTGTTACCCGTACCAATTTTATCCGTGCTCGGACCTTGTACATAGGTAGTCCGAGCACGGGTAAAATTAGTACGCGTGCCATTTTTATCCGAGCCTACCAAAAATTGAGCGTAGTGTAAATGCGGCTTCAGTGTTGGTGAATAGTGTAGATATTTACCTCGCCGCTTCCCGGCTCGGTGAATATCCAGCACTATTCACCTCCATTTCAGTGAATAATTGTTAATTATACATGCACATGTCAAATCTTCCAAATAAATCTTCGAAATAATTTGTGACAGGCACTCTTATGCCTGTACTGTGTAGCCTTTGTTTAAGGCTGACATTTAAAAGAAATAAAAGTATAAAAATCGTTTCGAAGTAAAAATCCACAGCAACACCCCCACCAGCAGCAAAACCCCCCCCCCCCCCCACGTATATGCATGCACTCTTACTCTTTTCTTAAAATTGACATTTAAAGAAAATAAAAGAAGAAAATCTTAATCACTCTTGAAGTAAAAGTCAACAACAACGCACTTTATTATATGTCTGCAATAGCAGCAGAAAAAACGACGACGAAGACAACAACAACGCCGCCGCCGCAACTGTTACCACTTATGATAGGAATGGTTTTAAACACGAAAAACTTACAATTTCGCCAGCAGCCTCAGCTGCTGCAGAGGCTTTTCTCTCCTCCTCTTCTTGATCAAGTTCTTTAATACTGTCTTCAAGAGTGTTGGGCCAAAAGTCTCCATCAAAGTACGGTAGTTCAGTAGCTTTTTCTAGGTTATCATCAACAGCTTGCTTAAGAATATCCTAAAGAAACAAAACAAATCCAGATTAAGCGTTCTGCGAGAAAGTACGTGAAGCCGTAACAAGCTGTCGAAGTCTGGGCATCTGTTACATAAAAACGGTAATTTTGAAATTAAGAAAGAATTTTATACAAGAGCTGTGTCGAGGAGCTCCGTTCTACCTTTTGAAAAGTGAAAATGAGTTGGAAAAGTGAAAATGAGTTGGAAAAGAACTGGAAAAAAGTGGGATCTCGGGATCCTGATGAACATTTGCTAAAAGTCTAAGATTGAGGAACATTTTGGGTTCTTCGCACTTTAAGAATGAATTTTGAAAAATCGTATTCAGCAATCTGTCGTTTGATTTGAAATTGTAAAGTGTTCCTCAATCCTCATAACTTGTTCATAGAATTGGAAGATTATTTTGTTTCCTCATAACAGGCAAGTGTTCTCAACCCATAGAGATCATATAAATACTAGAGGGGGCATTGGCGAAAAAATTCGGTAACCACATGGCAGCCGCCATTACCTATGATATTTCAGTCAATTGGTGGCAAAGGACTGGGTCTAGGACATTTGCCAAAACGCGCCTAATGTTTGCCTCCAAAAAAATTCAAGGTGGCGGCGTTCAATTGGTTACCCGCGGTTGACTGAAACTAAGATAGGATGCCCCCTCTGGCATTTATATGATCTGTCTCAACCAACATTGAGTTTCAGATTTTAAGAATGTTCCTCAGCTAAACTATTATTTTTGCGGATTGAGGAACGTATTTGTGTAGTATTAAACCATATCCATAGAGAACCATTAATTTTGCCGCCAGGAATGTAGAAATCAGGAAATGCAGCATGGAATTGCAACTCTGAAACTGAAACTATTTATAGAGGGTTAAAATCACCTGGTTAATAGAAGCTAATCTTACCCAGGACCCTCTAAATGGATTACAGCTAAGACCTAGGTGTTGGTTTTACGGAGGGAACAAAACCGGGGGAAAATGGAGAGGAGGAGATCTGCTCATCGAGAATGGCCATGGCATCTCAATATAGATTTAATAGGAAAATAACAAATTTAGTAGTGGTAGTGGCTAGGTACAAGGCTGTCCCGTGCACATTTTTGAGGGACATTTATTTAACAAATAAAACATAAAGCTCCGTGCATATGTACTCTTTATCAGTGTTATAAAGGCACGTTTGACGTCATTTGAACACGAGAGAAGTTAAATTGAGTAGAGGCAAGAGGCGATAGCCGAGTGCTTTTACATTTCTTTCGTGTTTAAATCACGTTAAATGTGCATTTATATAGAGGATATTACACGGCGGCGCGAAGATATGAATTTTATCTTCGAGTGGGGGAAAACAATATTTTACGAATGAGCGTAGCGAATGAGTAAAATATTGTTTTTGCCACGAGAAGATAAAATTAATATCTTCAAGCTACCGTGTAATGTTCTTTTTATTACATAGATTCAATGCAAAAACTGCGGTAAAATTGCGGTAAATGACGTCATCGATATCTTCACTAGTGAGGATATGGAAAATACGACACTGTATATTTCCTAGTAAAACATTCGCATCTATATAATAAAAAAGGAATATTATGCACAGGAGCGGTATGTTTTATTTGTTTTATCCCCGAGCCCGGGCGGAGGGCCGAAGGCCCGGAGCCCGGGTGAGGGTGCTAATCTCGACATGCGTGGAGTCCACTTTACACGCGAGATAAAAAGCTGAAAGCAATTCTGAAACCTGTTTATATATCTATATATATGTTATCAAATCCACAACTTGCGCAGTTCGAATAGCAGGGTACTGGTAACTAACCTGTTAAATTATTCAAATTATTTAAATTTACGTCAGCAAATTATAATTTATAAGTTCGTTGGATTAATACGAAATAGTTTTTCAAAGATCAAGACGAAAGAAATCTTTGCCAGAAAAAAATGGTTTCAACTAAAATGTACATTAATATTACTATGGAAAAAGACCAAAGAAAGAAGGCTAAGAAGAGATGTGGCAGCGAGAAAAAGACAACAATAAATATGACTTAAAACCACTGGAAAAAGCCTAAAAATTAATACGACAAAGACCGAAAACGATGCCGACCGAAGTGTAACTGAAAGAAGCAGGATGTGCCCTGAAACTGTTCAAATCCGGTAAAGTATTTTGCTCTGGTGTATTCTACATAACTCGAGAGGGAACGATGAAGAAATTTTGAAACAAACGGCTTTTTAGATCATGAAGAGAACTGAACGATGCCTTGTCATATTTATGTGTCAACAACGAAAAAAGTAAGAAACCACGAACGAGAAAAACAATCCGAAAAGACTAGACTGAATTGGCAGTGTTTGTGGTCACAAAAGCAGAAGAAAGTTTAACGGTAGGAGATTCGTATTTAACAGTTTAGCTGAGTTAAAACGAAAGAAATCTTGAAAATGAAAATTAATATAAATAATGTATTGTCTAGAATTGTCTTTCAACGCTAGGACGTTGACATTGTGTGATTTGGGTCTTTTCTTGGCCACTATTTATATATATATTTTTGAATGAAAATTTGTCATTTGGTTCATCTCGTGTTGTTTTTTTAATATTGACATTGCATGTTCTTTCGGTGTGTCAATACACGACTACAGATGAACCTTGCTAACTAATTTTCTGGGTCGTTTTCTGATCTGTGATTAATACAACAAAAAAACAGAAATTAGGGGAGGGGAAGGGGGGGGGGGGGGGGGTGTTTAAAAATGCATATAAAGCGGGCGAGGGGTTGTTGCGTTCATGTATTTCTAGTAAAATATGAAGAAAAAAAGCAAACTAAAAGTGGGGTAGTTTTGAAAGTTCGCTAGCTTCAGTTCCCACCAAGTGACGCTATTCTTCGTCATTTTACGTCATTCATGATCTTCATACTCTTATAAATGCACGGAACCCAGCCAAACAGAGCAGGCGCAGAGGACACCTTACTTTATAAAGCAATATACACCTACCTTGTACTCAACAACAATATTTTCCTGAGCAGATTTATCCAGCATCTTTTTATACCAATCAACTAATCGTTTATGACGAGGAATTTTTTGCTCGGGTGGATGACAATGAAAAATGTAATCATCACCTTCACATGGTGGGCAAGCCCAAATATGAGCCCAGACGTGACTGGAAAGAAAACCAAAGACAATATTAGCTAAAGCATATAGCAACTTCTTTTCATTTATTGCTGCAGTTAACACCTGTTGACGCAATTCGACATCTTTCCAAAATCCGAACATTTTTTCTCTCTAAGCATTACGTGTCAACACTAACCCTTCACTTTCAAGATTTTCCGAAAACATTAAATTATTCTATGTATTAAAATTTCTGTTAAAAATTTATTGAAAAATCTTCAAGCGTCCATGGCCTCAACCTCATTCTTTTGAATTCTATCCAGTTTTATTCATTACCACACGCACCAACGGAGCAGAGTAATTGTCTGTCTGTCTGTCTGTCTGTCTGTCTGTCTGTCTGTCTGTCTGTCTGTCTGTCTGTCTGTCTGTCTGTCTGTCTGTCTGTCTGTCTGTCTGTCCGTCTGTCCGTCGGTCTGTCCGTACGTCTTACGTAAAAAGGTGCGCAGTAAACCAGGCGCACGGGGTAGGGGCGTCTTCACAAACTCACCCCAATTTCCTCGTGTACTCCAAGTATCCAATGAGAATCTCGTGATATACCGACGTTCTGAAATGTCTTGGATGGAAAAAATGAACACTGTCAAGATAAGAAATGTACACTCGACGCGTGTTCGGTGCCGGACAGTTCGAACCGTACTCCTGAACATGCATTCCAAAGAAACACACATCGACACCATTGATCTCTTCGAATGCAAACAACGCCTTCGCACGATATGGGAATCCTTCTTGAAAAGAACCTTCAAATCTAGAAAACAAACGGTTTTTAGGACACTCACGCATGACTGATCACATAAAACACAAAATACTTGCGTCCCTTTTTTTTGCTTTGCTCTTTTTGTGAAGGGAGAGAAGGTTAGAGAGTGTTTCATACTGCAGTTGCTTATACCATTTTGGAAGCCAAATTATCCTATGTGCTCGTCAATTCTTAGGTTTCAATCACGCGACTTTTTGCTTGAGATTTCATTTCTGATTTCCAGGTGGTGGTCAGGCAAAAGCTAGTACAACGCAAGCGTACTGGATTTTCTAACACGAACCTACACAACTCTTGAGTATCAATGTCATGTAAATATTTTGAAGTAGTAATCGACCTAGCCATTCGCCCCTGACCACCATCTGGACAGATGATAATGAAGTGTTTTTCAGCGCGGTCCTTCAAAAATTCTGTACAATAAAGTAACAATACAATGTCACGTAATACATACAAAGTACAACACAATAACAATACAACGTATAAAAAAAAGCGGATATAGACTTCTTCAACAATTACAGAATGCGTCAACCCTCCACCACCGATGCCGAGCTCAGCCTAATTAGTTAAGACGGAAGTGACGTCACGTGAAAGTGAATTAGGAAGAAAACATTAGTTCTTCAGGCTGGTATTCAAGACCAAAGATCGACAATTCCACATGACAAGTATAATACACTTTTACTCCTTTAAAATTTTCCTCATGAATTATTAATGATGTGGGAAGTAATATTTAAAATCAGCAACAGTGTTTTATCAGATTTAAAACATGAGGCGATAGCATTAGCCGAACACATATTGCAAATGTTTTGAATAGCTTCAAAAACGACCAATTTGGTAAGTTCATTGGCGTAGTAATTTTGAATGTTGTCTAAGTCGAGAAAATCAAAGCTAAAGTTTATGTAAATCAGGAGGATCAAACCATGGACATGGCACTGATTTCCTTTTAAATTTACCTCATGAATTATTAATGAGAAGCTCAAACAGAGGTGGAGTGGTCTTGTTTTAATGTTTTATATTTACATTACGTTTCTGGTTGTAAGTTCCTGTCCTATAACCCAAGTGCTCCAAGTAAGCCTGACGTTAACACTAACCCTAACCACAAAATTTGGGCATCTAGAACATAGATTTATAGCCACATTCGCCGCAGATTTTGACGTACCTCGATTTCATTCCTGGCTTGATTTCCACGGTCTTGTCAACGCTGGAAACAACACGTATTGTCACATCGCCTGATCCAGCGTTATTCTTCTTTAAAAATTCGTTCACTCTATTTTCTAAAATTTCTCCTAACTTAGTATGTGGAAGGCCTAAAAAAAGATGCATAAATAAATCATTATGAAACCTCGTAATGACTGAAGTTAGAGTTCCAGATATGGAGAACGGAGTTCGCTGGTTTGGTCGCGTTATAATTGACTGTATTTACTACTAGACACCTCTGGACGAATTAAACGTGTTGCTGTTTAGTGCGACTAATATAAATACGGGACGTAGTTAATCCGTGGTTTCAAGCTCGGCCGCCATATTGTTTAGTGACGAGCTTCAACTTAATCACGTGATTTAATACCATGGTTTCGCAGTTTGTGGCTAAGTGCGTCCTACTTCAGTGCGTCTCGTCTTCATACTACACGACTTTAACGTCTAAGATGGTTAACCCTTTCGCTGCCAGAGTTCTCTCCTTGACGAGTAAAATAGTCTGGCGTTAGACGGAGTAAAATAATCTGGCGTTAGACAGAGCAAAATAATACAAGTCAACTTTGGCGGTGAAAGAGTTAATTGGGACAGGTAGAGAGATAGGTTTTGTTAACCCTTTCGCTGCCAGAGTTCTCCCCTTGACGAGTAAAATCGTCTGGCGTTAGACATAGTAAAATAATAAAAGTCGACTTTGGTCGACTTTAGCGGCGAAAGAGTTAAGTGCGTCGTTTGGACGAGGTTAAATTTTGATTCGTCTGTCTTATTCTCCGTATTTATACTAGACGTTTACGTCTTCTAGTATAAAAACGGCCAAAAATATGACGAAAAAATACGTACGTTTTGAATTGAACTTGTTTTCCTTCTTCGCCAGACCCCGTCTTTTGAGACACGAATCGCACTGAAATCTAAAAAAATCGAGAAACAGAGAAAACGTTTTGGAAACTATATATAGTAATACCATTGTCAAAATACGTCATCAACGATAGAATTATAGCCACGTATAGTAGCCATACGCTGGTTGTTATATGAGTACTCGTGTTATTTGATTCCACTGACATATATAACTAAACTTCGGGTCTCATCCAATGAGTGACCAAACGAAGGTGGCGCAAATACGAGTCTTTTCTCTCATGGTAGTAACTGCTGAACGTATTCTTAAGGTGGCTTGATAGGAAAAAGTTATGAAAAATAATAATTTTCCTCCTAAAACGTTTTGCAGTGTAGATTTGTGTCTCATGCTAGTTCCTTGTATAGCCCTAGTGTCAGTGCTGATAAATTAGAAGATCTTACACTTGCAGCATTTGTGTATCTGGACAAATCACATTTATTGTAATATGCAAATTTAATACAAATAGGGATTTCTGAACTCACTCGAACAAAGATTTCTCCTCTCCTGAAAACTGTGCACCGTCTAATACTTTTCAAAACTCAAGAGTACCACTAGGGCCGTGCAAGGAACTAGAACGAACCACGAATCTACACCGTGAAACGTTTTAGAGGGAAAAATTTGATTACTCATAGATTTTTCCTATCCAGTCACCTTAATGTTTACTTGACTGTGGGGTCGGCCGCGCACGCAGGCAGATCAGTTCAGTTATAAATTATTTTATGAGAAAGAGATTGGCGGTTACTACCATAGGAGAAAGGACCCATAACCGCCATCTTGGATTGGTCATCCATTGCCAGTAATTGATATAGGTGGTCACCCAGAGATCATATAAATACTAGAGGGGACATTGGCGGGAAAAATTGGTAACGACATAGCAGCCGCCATTACCTATGATATTTCAGTCAATTGGTTGGCAAATGTACTAGACCCAGTCCTTTGCCAACCAACGCGCCTAATGTTTGCTTCCAAAAAAATCCAAGATGGCCGCCTCTAGTATTTATGTGATCTCTATGTGGTCACCCGCAGTCTAGTTATATATAGGTCAGTACTTGATTGTAACATTCCTTAGCAACGCGTAAACGTTCGTGAAATTAAATGTTTGGACACCCTTAAAACTAAGGAGCACGCAATAAACACCACATACCCAGTGTTCCAAATTGAATCATGATGTAAAACACAAATCTGGTGATTCTTTCTTCCACAGTCAATACAATCGACAAAACTGTGATAAAAAAACATAACAAAAATAGCTTGGATGACAGCAAATTAGGTAGGATGACCGGATGGGATAGAATAAGATGGTATGGTATAGAATGGTGTAAGATGGTATGGAAAAGAATGGGATAGTTTGAGATGGAATGGAATGAGATACGATGTGAGATGAGAAATGAGATGAGATCTAAGTTTCAATCTACAGTCATTGACAAAATTAGTTGAAACGACTCGAGCGAATCATGCCATGCAAATTGCTCAGCCTATTTTTTTGCATAAATTGCTATCCCCCCCGTTCCTCCCTTTTCAATGTTGTAATGGCAGATGAATGAGTGCAAATTGCACACGTTTTGAGTTCCACAACATTGAGGGGGGGGGGGGGGAGAGATTAAACCACTTCATGTTAGCTTGATTGTAGTTCATTGTACTGGTGAACTAGCGGTTTTGATTATTGGAATTGCAAGTTAGGTTTCCAAACTTCACTAGAAAACTTTTTAATAATGCTATGCAATAAACTAAAATGTAGCTCAGCTCTGCAAAAAGATAAAAATATAATCTCACGAATTTGACTGTCGAGTCACCTTTATGGTTTAAGCCTGGCGCACACGCTACGATTTTTATCGGCCGTCCAACCGATAAAAAGTGGTGTTTAACATACGTGTGCCTAGACTTGCTCCAAGTCTGCCTCAAAAGCGGGCGAGCGAAAACCCGCGGGCGGAAAACCTCTCCCTCCTTTTTCCTCTGCCCGCGGGTTTTCCGCCCGCGGGTTTTCGCTCGCCCGCTTTTCTTCCCGTGGCCGACCGCCTTTTACATTCGCCATTTTGCTCGCCCGCGTCGCCACTTTTCACACGTACACCTTTAAATCAAAACATAACACATCTCGAAACAAACCCGTCTCGAAACAACAAGTGGCAGACTTGGAGCTAGTCTAACGTGTGCCAGTTACATGTGTCAAAGCTCACGTCCTTAGCAACTGCTGCCACCATTATTACGATCATCAAATCAAATAACTTCTGGTAGAATGAGTGATCAGTAAACGATAAAATACCACATTTTAGTTGGGCAATATCAAACCAGTTTGATAGCAATATCAAACCAGTTTGATAGCAATATCAAACCAGTCTGATATTTTACGATGAACATCTGCCGACTAAAGTCGCTCTGTATACACCGCAGACGTAACGACTTTGATCGTAAGCCCTAAATTTAATCGGCCGACTAAAATCGTAGCGTGCGCGTCAGGCTTTAAAGAGATTACGTATAAATTGAAATAATAGTTAAATAAAGAATGTTAGTTGCAATACGTACGGTTCGTGATCGAGGTGATCGTTCTTTAACCTCTCAAAACTCGTTTTCGGAATACTATTACACAATAAAAAATAAAACAAACTGAATACAGTACAATTAAAATTCAAACATTATAAAGTATGAGAGAAGTTTCCAATCTCTCGAAAATGAAAAATATAATTCTGAGTCTATATAAAAAGTGTCTGTACCTTCCAGGATTCATAGGATCGTCTCCTAATGAAACGCTGTCACCTGGAATTTCATTAAAACATCTTTCACAGTAATGATACCTAAGACAATGAAATACAAGAAATGTTTTAACTAAATGCGAATATTGAAAATTGCAAGATCGTTAAAGTAGGTATAATACAAGCGAACCCCCTTCCTCCTGCATATACTTAGACTTGTCCCTTCATATATTTCTTGAGAGAAGGCGGTTCAATAATATCAGGACGATCTTATGGAAACCAAGCTTTAACTCCTTCTGGTCGGCATCCGACTCTCAAGTCTTGTGTATTTTACTCTGGCTAACACCGGACGATTTAACTACTCGCCGCAGGGAAAACGCACCGACGGGAAAGGCTTAAGTGAATGTTGTTGCTTCACGCGGGCTGACATTCACATAAGCTGCTGTTACACGATGCGATTTTTCTTGGAACTTGCAACAAATGGGTTGAATGTTGCAAGTTGCAAGAAAAGTCCTACTGTGTAACACCCCGTAGCAACTTGTGATTTTGTTATTTTTGCTGTGTTGCAAGTTGCAAAGTTCGCAAGTCGCTGAACGTGTAAACGCCCTTTCTGCAACTTGCAACATTTTTTTTTCAATGCTAACCAATTAGGTGTGAGAACTTCAGGATAGCGCGCGCACTCAAGACTGGGTCAAAAACATATTTATGCCCGCGATCATCAACTCTATTGTTATAATAATACGTTTTTGCACAAAATAATACAATACGAACCTATTTTGATACGTAAAATATGGCGCATCTCTCAATATTGTACATAAATGTTTTCCAAAACAGCATAAAACTTGTGGATGAAATACGAACTGGAATAAAAGAATATAATTTTATCACATGGGTCTTCTGGATCCCCAACAAACAATTTGTTCATGTTCACTTTATATAACATAGTATACTTACTTTTCGACCACAACAATACCCCAGACTTCGCATGACTGCATCTATCTCTTGCTCAAATACTTCAGACAACTAGAAATAAAATGCAAAAATATTTTAAAAACCATAAAGTATTAAAAATATAAGTAACACAAGTACGTTTAAACTTTCGTTTATAAACTAATTTCAAAAACTCATTAACAATTCATGAGGGAAACACAAAGGAAATCAGTACCATGTCCGTCTGATAAAGAAACCTCCTGATTTACATAAACTTTAGCTTTGATTTTCTCGACTTAAACGTTATTTTTCAAACTTACTACGCCAATGAACTTAAATCAAAGCAGTCATTTTCATTATTATCACAGTAGTATAATTACAATATCAGTACTAACCTTTGAACAATATTTATAAACCTTCGAGGTCTTACGATTGTATAACCAAGCATTATCAAACATTAGCCAAACATCGTCGCAGTACTAAAGAAAAACAACAAAACACTTAACAAAGCAAAGAACAATTTTTTTCATGGAAAATAAAAATAGTCCATTTTAGTGCATTAATTTACCTCCCATGGATCCTTATACAGGCCTGTATCTAACTTCCTCTTGATCGTAGATAAATCCATTGGGTGTTTGACAATCTCAAAATAATCCTAAAACAATTAACGAAATAGATAGTCTGTTTGTGGATTTCATTTCATTCTTAAACAGATAAGCAAAAATATAACAAAACAAAATAGAGGAAATCAAACAATCTTTCAGTTATGTCAAAGTAAAAAAGAAATACGACATGAAGTGTACATTACCACACCGTGCAAGCAGTAGCTGCGTGAAACATCACCATGTATACACAATTTGCGGCCAGTGACAGCCTTAGTAGATTAGTCAGTTAGAACACTGTAAGTTATAGATTTCCACGGTTGTGGGTTCGATTCCATTCCAGCATAGTCCCTAGAAATAAATTGTCTGGAAACGCGGCCAAATTCTTTGTTCTAGGTTTTTGTTCACGTTTGTGCACCTTATTTCACCTTAACGCTTGCTGAACACATTGTATTTTTGGTATAATGAAGCAATCAACCAATAGCATCGTTGCTTTATAAACATTAATGAACGTAAAACAAAAGATTGTGCACCTTAGTTGCCACCCTCAACCTAAATTGTAGCTTATTGTTAACCGCTTTGATGTTCGCCGAGTTTCCAGACAATATAATTCTAGGGACTATGATTCCAGAAAAGTTGAAATTGGATTTTTCTTAGCTGGTCCCAATTAGGTCATTAAATATACTACACCCGCAATTATTTGTATCGAATTTTGGTGATTGTACGTAATGAGTAGATACACTGCGAGCAGCCAACTATATGAAGGTTCAAGCCATTTTAGCTGAGTAAATCAAAGGAAACGTTTATGCAAATTAGGACCGTAGTGTAACCAATTTACAGCATACTAATTAGGGCCTGTTTTTGTCTTTTCTGCATGAAATATTGCTGAATATTTGAATGATAATTATCAAATTCATTAACAATTCAAGAAGAACATTCAAAAGAAATGAATATTTAATCAATATCTGTAAATCGCAAACAGATTTGTCCTGATTTACACAAACTTTTTCCTTAATTTACTTAGCTAAACTCACTCCAACTTGAAAAATAGTTTGAAAACATGACTATTTAGATGCGTCCATTTGATAAGTACGATAAAGCATTCGCATGCAGCCGATCTGCATTTGATTTACTACGGCTCGCACAAGGCGAGCTGCAGGCTCGCTTGCAGCTCGCCTTATAAATCGCTGCATTGTAAATCGCTAAATTGATACAGATCGGCAGCTCATGCTTTATCTATTACTTACAGTATTTATAATATACAAATCAGTTAAAAAACTGTTATCAAAATGGGCCTTGACAAATAAGTAAAACAATAAAAGAAAAGAAAGGCTCTTGAGCAACCTTAAAACAACTCAAATAACTAAACATTACATGTTTATCGTGCTAACATAAAACAATGTTCTACAAAAAACCCCAACAATTTTTACTATCCACAACGACTTGCGTTTAAATGTACAAGTCGCCATCTTTTTCGGTACGGTCAACTATCTTTCGCGAGCTTAAAGTTGTTTTTCCATAGATCTGAGTGTAAATACCGAATATTCACGATAATCGGCTTATGCACATGAGGTTTGTGTCCATGCTCCCAGAAATAGGCCCTTTATCTCAAATTCGAGCCCCTGTAGCTCAAATTCGAGTTACTTGGAAGAGGTAACAGCGCTACGGCACTTGGGATTATTTTGAGGGACATGGAGGAACAAACACAATGAAGTGTATAGGCGATCCTCTAGGCAATCACAAGAATACTAGCGATCTTATCTCGTCACCAACCTTTTACTCGTTTTGTCAACAGCGAATGAAAGCACCGCTGGGTTCAATTCCCAGCTGATGCAAGTTGCACTTTTTCTTCAAGTTGCACCTTTTTAGAACTGGTCCCAGTCGGATCTTAAAACAAACCTATCTTTCACTACACCCCTGCACGGCCTGATGGAGTTTGAAATCATGAGAACCAAGAACCAAAGCTTACATAGGGCTTCCCAACTAGCGAAAAGACTTATTTGTCAAACCGGATTAAAATAAAGAAGAAGAAAAATAAAAGCAGAAGAGTTCCTTACCATACATCCTAAGAACTTCGGATCAACAGGCTGCCTAAAGGGCAATGCCTCAGGATCCATACTATAAAGTTTTTCAAGTGTAGGCACGAGGTATCTTCTTAGCTCTTCTGGAAGGAAGTGTTTCTTGAACGGATATCTAGCAGAACTGCTAATTGAGTGAGAAGCATTTGAATTGGTTGGAGGTAATGGTAACACTTCAGTTGACTGCGATGATGTAAGTATCTTGGGTTTGATGTCTTTTACTTGAGGTCGAACAGGAGATTCCGTAATCGATGTGGGTTTTCCAATCGACTCCATTGGCTGTAAAGACATTAGCTCCACATTAATTGTTTGGAAACAGCGATCGTATAAATTGTTTCGTTTTCTTGCACTAAATTTTAACATTTATAACAAACTTTGTTATGAAAATTATTTCAGGAATTTTTCGTTGTTTAGTGTAATTATCCATTGTTTTCTCGTGTTTGAATATCCTCATGAAACGCTCTTGTTGTTCGAATATCACATCTCAAACTCTTTAATAATGCATGAAGAAAACACAACAGAGCACACAGTACCGTGTCGGTGGTTTAGGCATGTAGACCAACACCGCTGCCAAACGTTTTGCGCATGCGCGACGTCCGAGCTCGTCCTCAGAAAAAGAGTGGGAAAACACTGAAATATTTGGACTGGTCCAAGAGTCCGACACAAAAGTTAAAATTATAAGCATACTACCAAAAAGATAAGGTAGGTAATTTGTGCATAGCTTCTTTATCAATATTGTAACATATTCTGAATTTACCCCTTCGTAATTTCCTTTACCCTTTTTTTTAAAACACAAATGAATAGTACTTAGTCTTCACTGTCTGGTTGCCCAAGAGCCGGCTCGCAGGCTAGGTTGTTGTCGCCACGGCTAGTTCCCACTTCTCTTGCAATGTTTACTTTAAGCGAATTCACGCATGCGCAAACGTTTGGCAGCGGTGTGATGTAGACCTGAAATACGTATAGTTCCAGTCTTCTACGCGGTCTGGTCAAGTCTGATTTGGTCAAAAGACCGCGTATAGGAGACTGAAACTATACGTACTTCACGCCTACATGTCCGCCATGTTTGGCTTCAATCTTTGCCCGGTCAATGACCAGCAGATATCACTCCAGTTATATATAGAGCCCACTGGACGTTACGTGCAACCCAGTAATACCGATTTGTTTGAGATGCTGATATCCAAACACCGACAAGTTTGTTGAATAAACATCTAGGTGCGTATGATATATTACATAAAATAATGTTATGGATAATAAACAATGTCATGATCAGAAGGGAATCATTATCATACTACTGAACTTGTAAGAGTTGCATTGATTTAAAATCTACAATATATAATTTCAGATTTTGTCTCGGGCTTCTATAGTGTTAACAATTATACAAATAAAATGGCAGACATGTCTTGGTGACTTGAAGGATATAAAATAACTCCCAGTAGGTATTTACCTTTGGCGGTGTTTTCCCTCCAGGTGACTGCATATTCTTAGAATTTTGTGGCGAAGGTTTGACTCCCGATTTGTTCGGTGCAGGTGAATGATGAGGAGTTAATATCTGAGGCGACATGCGGGGAGATGTCTGTGACATATTTCCAGCGTTCTGGGGAGATTTCCCAATATTTTGTTGTACTTGTGTCATGTTCTGTTGGTTTGACATCATCTGCTGAGGAAGCATACTCTGTGGTTTCGATGCCACAGTTGCTTGAGCAGAAATACCAGGGTTTGTTGGAATATTTGGCGGGGCGGGTGAAAGCTGTGCTGATTGGCGATTTTGAGCAGCAACAAGAACTGCTTCAGCTTGTGCCCTGGCAACAGCCGTACTACCAGGTATTTCACCATTGACTTCAGAAAATGACGTTACTAAAAGAGAAAACATAACATTTCTCAACAATTAAAAAACTCATTGGATGTTTGCATGGTGACAAATTGTAATAGAAGCAAGAATTTGTAATAACACCATGCACGTTTACTATTTATTGCTAATATTTATTGAAGAACACAAATTGACAACCACAATCCTTTGCGCATAGTAAATATTGTTTCTTGTACAATTATCGGAAGATAGGGTTTTGAAAAGATCAACTTTGATAGGAATGAAGTTCTTGGTTACTTAATCCAGTTGTTATTTGAGCTGATTTGAGGTCGTAAAGCATTGTGGTTAAACGTACCGCCGCCATCTTTTTCGGTACCGTGAATTGTATAGAACTCTTTACACACGCACAAAAATGGAATAGATAATTGAATTAATTTTTAAGTGGTTTTCACACACATAGAACATTGTTGAACTTTTCTCTCTCTTTTGAGTCACCTTGGTAGCCCACCTAGATAACACCAGTTCAACACACGTGCATCTCTTCACTTTATCTTACTAAGTTTTAAATGTCAGGTCCTTCAAACTTCACTTACCAGGTAAACTAGGTGTTTGTCCAGTATGAGCTGTTGTTGGTACAACCTGTCTGTTAGTATTACCAACGTATCTTCGTCGCCGTTTCTCTTCCAGTTCCTTTTGAATTTTATAGATCTTTTCTGCTAACAAATGGTAGTATTCCTCCTGTATGTAAAGATTCGAAATCAGAAGAATGAATATAACAAACTTCACAAAATTCAGTTAGGCCAGGTTCAAACGTCAAACTTTACATGCAAAAAAAAACTCAATGCAAATGAGCGTAGCATATTGTTACTCGCGCTACCTGTGGTAGGCTTTTCTATTGTTTTCTGCGTCGCAAATCGCCATTCTTGCACAATCCTCAATCCAGTGTCCTTTGGTGATACGTCACTCCCATGTACATCGACCGACATCTTATTGGAATTTCTTCAACTAGATTTCAAGATTTATACAGCTAAGGTAAGTACCTTTGTTTTGTTTTTGTTCACAAAATAAGTATATCATCACACATTGACATGCAGAGAAAGACAATCTGAACAGTTTTTCCAAAGATATTCTTAGTCCGAGTAATTTGGAGTAAACACCCAAGCAGGCGTCTTGTTTAAGCTAATTTGAGTTCGGTTCATGTAAAGTTCGACATTTGAACCTGGCCTATAAGAAAATACAATAAAACCAACAACACAAAGACGTATTGTAGCACAAGTGGTTTGTAAATATCAAAATAAGCTTACCCTACTGCTTGCCGTTTCATACATATCACCTTCTACTTTTCTCGCATATGCAACTAAGTTGCTCATCCGTTTATCTTTAAGAGCATTGGGGTCATTTACTGGAGTTGGGAAAATGGCAGTAACCCTATCAAATTTAAAAGAAAAAAAGTCAAAGATTCAATAAGGCAAAATAATTACATGTACAGTATATCCTTATGTAACCCTCATAGCCTATTTTCCACTTCAGACATACACCGGTGTCATACAGATGGCAGCCAATTCCAGTCTCGTTCTTTTGTAAAGATTTTTTCAATTATAAACAGAACGAGGCTGAAAAGACATCTTTATAAGTCCAGTGTATACTGTACATAAATGTAGCAAAACCTGTCACAAAAAAATCAAAATGAACTCAAAAAGCTTTAGTACAATGTGTGCTGGTCAGTATCACATAACATTATTTACAAAAATTAAAGAATTATATAACAAACTTACAGTTTGTGTACAAGGTGATTACGCAAATCTGGTGTGACCTGCTGATGCCAATCTTTAGGCCCTCTGGTACGACCTTGAATTGTTGAAGCTCCATCTGTTGTTTCTCCAACAGACTTGGTGTCTATAGAATGGATAAGATCAAATTTAGTTTGTAGCCAAATCAGACAGAGCGAACACAACACAAGTAAATAGTAAAGGAGTAGTTAGAAAAATTTATTACCCAGTTTTGCCAGACAGGCTCTAGAATCTAATTTAAATTGAATATATCGAAACAGGGTACCCTCATCCACGCAATAGACGGCAATCGGGAGTACCCGAACAGTAGCAGATGCAGGGGAGGGGCCCAAGAAGCCTAAATTCACTACAGCTGAAAATGCAGTAAAAAGACAAATGTTGCCATATAATCAAGCCTTTTGCTTTCTCAGAATGTAAAACGCTCAAAATTTTCTGTAGGGGAGGACTCAGATTTCGCTGCTAAGACCACTTTTACGTGGGAAGAACACAATACAATCAACTTTGACACATCTATAGACTCAAAAAATGCAGTGCAGACAACGTACCGTACGTAGAATCAATTGAAACATTTGGAATTTTCTCTTTATAAACTATCGTTGTCCGTTTGTTTAACCCCTTGGTGACTGGGAGCTCTCCTCTTGACAAGTAAAATCGTCTGGCGTTAGCCAGAGTAAAATACAAAAGTCTGCAGTCCCAGAAGACTGATTCAGTCAGGAAGGAGTTAAAGAGGGGCCCTGAAGAGGGATGGGGTCTAGAACCCAATTTTCCTTCCCAGTAGCATTTCAATCACTCCCAGTGTTAAAAATCATAGTTTCCGTATTACCATTTACGACCCTGTTTTACCCTTCAGGACACTGTTTTACCATCCAAGACCCTCTTTAAAACTAGTACAATATTTGTTTAATATTGTCGGTATGTCAATCTTTTAATATTTTCTATTTGTATTTCTACACTGGCGTCAAAAATGTCACGTTTAAAACGTCGCTTTGGTATTGATTCTAACCAACAAACGAACAAACCCACAGGAAGAATATCAAGCTGCCCGAGAGCCTGCTACGTTGCGCAATTGACTCGTCAGGGCACCGCAATTTTAACTCTGGCTAACACAAGACGATTTTATTCATCTAGGAAAGGACAAAGGAATGGGTGTTTTCATGACCAAATATAGCTTGACTGTTGTCCACTATCAGCTCATAGAAATAGACTACAGCGATTGCAGAATACCGGCCCATTTTAAATTTGGCATTTACTGGCAAAAATAGGAGTAAAATCATTGTAAACATACATGCAGTTATCATCTTTTTTAAAATAGATAAAGGACTGGGGTGCTAATCATCCTTACTTGCAGCCAGCGGCTGAGTTGCGATCAACGTGGCAGTATCGAGGCATATCAGGCGTTCCAGGCAGCCACCATACGACACAGTTCAGAACAAAGATCACAGCTAAGATGTTAAGTTATAGAATTAAATGATTTTAAAGAGGAAGCAATTCTATCACGTAAATTGTGAGCAATCTGATAGTGATTCTTTTACGGAAACAAACCAGAAAATATACCGCATTTTACGGATGAAGTACCCATGTTCGAAAATCGAGAAAACGCCCACCCCCATTATTACACTTTTTGTTATTTAAAAAGTTTAACACAGATTTTGCAGTGTCTTTACTCTTTACTGGCTTGCTTGTCAGCAATAAAAATTACCATATTTCTGTTCTGAAGAATTTGATGATTAATGTCTGTGGTAAACGAGTCACGCTCTTTTGTTATGAATCAGCCATTTTATACTGCAGACTTTATTGGTCCCAGACCCTACTTGCCTGCAAAAGCACCCACTCTATCAAGGTTCCTGGGAAGTGGGTGGCTTAACCAGTCAAATACGGTAGCATATTCTAATAGATCATACCTACAACTGGCCCATCAATTGATGATAAACCAAGGGCCTGGTAAGCTCGCTCCATTGTTGTTTTATTATTTAATGTTGGATTAACACCTAAAAGACATTATAGCATAATTTTTCTAAATGAAAGAACATTTTTAAATCGATTAAAATGTAGTGTATTGCTAATTGAAGCAATCAAGACATTAATTCAATTTGTTGCCCGCATCAAGCTATCACCGTGCAAGTAGTCATCCTCGTTCCTAGGGCTTCCTCCAGGAAACTGGAAAACAGATTCCAGAACATTGAATACACATGCATGTATCGTGTACATGTAGCCCTGAATGCAAGCATGGTCATAACACACCAAAATACACTCAGTATTACATTGCAACACCTTATTTTAGGTTGTGAAATCATCTTGTGTAAGCCAGAGCAGAATATGTACATAAGAATTAAGAGAACACTCGCAAGCCAAAATCAGCCCATGCAACAGCAATACAATAAATCAAAACAATTCTTACACATCACATGTGATGTAATTTTTTACAGTAATTACCAGTAAAAAAATAATCATTTAATCGCACATACTTAACAGAAACAGTTGCTCTCCCAGAAATTGAATACTTTACACCCGTTTTCAGAATTACGCGACCAGACGGAAATATTGCAGTTGACATGCGAGTTTTCTGGCAATCCAAAATACTTCAATATAACTTAGGGGCTCTTCATATGGAGGCGAGCCAGCCCGCTTACCGGGATAGCCCGGTAAGTGGGATGATTTCTGGCTCGCGTTTATATGAACGAATTTCATCCCGCCTCCCGGGACGATTTTACAACAACGACAATAGATGGCGTCGGCATCCCTTTGAAAAATCACCGGTAAGCGGGTCAGCCCGGTTAGCGACTGTTTACATGAGAAATTTTCATCCCGCTTACCGAGATCCCACCTCTTTCAAGTGAGATCTCGCTAACCGGGCTAGCCCGCTTGGCCATATAAACGCAGAGGAATTTTTAACAGGAAAATAACTACACAGTGAGATCTCGCTAACCGGGCTAGCCCGCTTGGCCATATAAACGCAGAGGAATTTTTAACAGGAAAATAACTACACAGTGAGATCTCGCTTACCGGGCTGACTCGCCTCTCATATAAACACCCCCTTACTTTGTCATCGTATTCAACATTCCCATAGAGTGCATTGTTATATGGTTAAATAATTCGCCATTCGGTCAGCATTAACGTCCTCGTTTCATTGTGCTCTGACTCAGTTCGTACTGATGTCCGCCATTTTGTGACAAAAGAATTGCTATAACTCTCACACGCATGTCAACCTCCGGAGTCGCGTAATTTTGAAAACGGGTGTATTCTTGCCTGAGCCAGTCAAAAACGACCCCTCTACAGTTTTACTGTCTAATGCCAGACGGTTTTACTCGTCAAAGGGAGAACAATAAGACATCCTACACGCGTAAAAACGCACAACTTGTTCACGGTTGTCAACAGGCGTGAACAATGTTGTGATGCTCGCCGTGAACAAGTTGTCAACAAGTTGTTCACTCATGGTTCGAACAACTTGTTCACGGATAAATCAACAGTCATGAACAAGTTGTTCCATCAGCACATTTTTTATAGCCAACAACATTGTTCGCACATGATACAACATGTTGTAACAGCATGACGAAATAACAACGATGAACAACAATGGTGAACATGTTGATGTATCAATACGTTCTTCGGTTGTTACAACATGCGTGAACAACGGTTGTTGTTTCATCAAGCAGTAACAACTTGTTGAAACAGTGATGAACAATGTTGTTCATTTATCAATGTTGTTCACATATGTCAACAAGTTGTTACAGCATTGTTGCAAGTTGTTACAGCATTGTTCAGGCAACAATGCTGTAACAACTTGCGAGATTTTTACGCGTGTAGGCAGCAATGACTATTGAGGCATTCATCCAGGCACTGTATATTTTTGCACTGTATTTAACAATCAACTCAAACTGAATACTTAGTAGACCTTTCTGCATGAAGTGCGTGGATAACGCGTTGAAAGATTTGATTGGGATCACGTGATCCATTCACTTCCATATGGAAAGGTCTATTAAAAATCATATTTCCCTTATGCTGTTGTATCTAAACTCTGTAATCCATTCTGTAATGAAAATTAAAAGCTCAATGCTGAACCCTATGCAAAACAAACATCCTGTTGCACATATCAGTAACAATAAAATATGATATAAAGTATTTCAACTGACCTTGACTTCGTTTATCATTGGCATGCTTTAAAGGTAAGCAAACTGGACAATCACTTCTTTTACAATTCTTCCAGTGGGAAATTATTTGCCTTGATGATGCACAATGGGCAACTAAAAGAAAAGAATATAAATATAAAAAAGATATTGTTAGACACAGTACTTTACAGGAGATTATACACGAGCTAGCCTGGTATCTGTTTATTTTTCTACTTTTGAACCTGCTGTGGGTAATAGTGTAAAATGCGGGTAATGTAATAATCCAGGCCTTCTCATTTAACGCACATGCCATCGTACGCGCACGCGCCAACAGATACGCAAACCCTACTACGCGTGCTACTGTATTTGCCGCACGTGTGAAATGCCATGTTCAATTGTTTAATCATCAATTTTGAAAATGCGCGAAAGCATCAGCAGTGTCACATCTCACAACGTAATGTATTAACCTAAGGTCTCATAACATAAGGTCTCACAACATAACGTAAAGTATCACAACGTAACGCAAGGTATCACAGCGTAACGTAAAGTATCACAACGGAACGTAAGGTATCACAACGGAACGGAAGGTATCACAACGGAACGTAAGGTATCATAACGGAACGTAAGGTCTCACAACGCAACGTAATGTCTCACAACGTACGTAAGACATCACAACGTAATGTAATTAAGGTACCACAACGTAAGGTAAGGTACCACAACGTAACGTAAGGTATCACAACATAAGGTAAGATATCACAACGTATCTCTCAAGTCTCAACACAACGTAAGGTTTCAAAACATAAAGTCTCACAACGTAAAGTCTTGCGTAGTAGGGTTTTACGTTTTACAACTATAGTAACACGTTAAAGCGAAAAATAACGTCTTACAACGAATATTAAGCAACACAGCTTTCTATATACGTGTAAAAAGACGCCGCGGATGCGTGGAGAATATAAATGTTAGGTCTGCCGTTCAATTTCCGTGATAACTGATCAGTTTAAACACTGTAGAGACAGGTGTTTGAGTGCAGATAATCTTCTGGTGCAGGTAATACTGTGGGCTAAAACTTTTTAGAGGCAAAATTTGGGAAGTGTGAGTAATACGCAGTGCAGGTAATCATCTGTAAAATACAATAAACAACAAAGGAACCATTTTCGGCCACTTTATTAAATCATTTGTTAACTCATTCCAGCTTAGGCTGTCTGATAATTTTCCTATTAATAAGTCGAGCACTTTGTTGAGGAGAATTGTCTGGCATTAGACAATTGCCTGAACAGATCAAAAATGACCAGTTTATTATTTTACTCTGTCTTACAATGGACAATTTTTTTCACCAAAAGGAAAACCCTAAAGCCTAGGCCAGTCTGAACAAAAAAAAAGGGTTAAAAAACTTCTACCATACCTTGACATGCTTTCCCAGATGTACAAACTGTCATATGCCCAAGAACATTTTTCATTGTTCTACAGTGAGGTAAGTTACAAGATTTAACTTCTCCATTAGCTGCTTGTTGTTCTCGTCTCTGACATTTGTGGGCATGAAGCAACAAAACAAGTTGTTGTTGAATAAGCCTTCTTTTCTCAGGATCAGCAGTTGGGGCTTGACTAGGTGCCGTCTAGAAATTTAAAAAAATACAGCAAAACATTAATCTACTGTAAATAACCATTTAGCTCAAATAAAACGATGTGTACTGGTCTGTGTGTACTGTATCACAAAACTAGCCAAGATTGAGCCAATTACAGCAGCTTGGGTAAATTAAAAGTCAACCTGTTTAAACTTTAACCTTTTACACCAAACAGGCTCATTTTGATCTTCAAATGCCATGTATACAAAGACAAAATGTTAGGCTCAAATAAAACCAGCCCAGGCCCACCCAAAGTCATCAAGAAATTCAGGGCCTCTCTCAAATATTCTGAAAAAGAATGCACCAGTTACCCCCTCTCTATGCACATGTCTAGTGTCTACCATGCTAACACCCCTTTACAGTATTTAATTAACCAGTAACTTGTATCCGCACTTACTCCTGCCACAGTTGTAATTCCTTGTTCTGTTTTTGGAATAATACTGTCAAAACGAGTAGTCATATCTAACCCAGTTAATGACGTGCTTGGCCCAATGTTGGCAAGGTTAGAATAGCTGCCTAAGTGGTTATCTAGGGCATCAGCAGATTGTGTCAGGTGTGAAGACTGTTGTTGCAGTGATGGATTTAAATGCTGCTGATTTTGAATTGGTGTCATCATCTGAAAAAAAGGAAGGAAGGAAGTTTTGAATTTTATAATACAAACTACATTTGAAAGCTTACTGTTATCCTTTTAGCATTTACCACATTATAAAATATCAGTAAACATTTAAAATGAAAATAAATCAGCAAAAAGTGTTAGTTGAACTTTAAAAGTATCGTGAAGGTACTCCTAAGCAACTTCATGGTACATTTTACATTAATTTTTTCTCCCAGATTTTCCTATTTTACTGACCCTTTTTACCATCCTATACATTTATTACTGTACTGTATACTACAAACTACTGTACTAGTAAATCTTACAAAATACACGGTCATTGTGCATTAAACAATATTCATATACTTTACTGTACTGTACTGTACTGTACTGTATTGTGCTGAGAACTACTAAGGTCAGCTGGTCTGTATAGGAAAATATCAGACTAAGGTCATAACAGTACCGACCAAGCCACAGTTCATGAAAAAAGACTGAAGTCTGGTGTTATGGAGAACCCAGACTAAGAAAACGTTGTTTAAATAAATTGTCTATTATGGTATATGGCTATTTCAAGTTTTTTGACACTTGTAAGCAAATTGGTGCAGAAACTCCATGAAATTCATTCACACAAGCAAAATCAACATACAGGACAGCACCCTGGATACAGAAAAAAAAAAGGACTGCAGTCCAGATATTTTACAGCCATGCGTTGACCAATCAGCACTCAGTACTGTATACTACAAAGCCATATGACAATTATAGTTATACGTATTTGTCATTTATTGACTTAAAATACTTTGCCTTCTTCAATGATGCCATCTTTAGAGGCTAATATTTTATTCCAAAATTTTTAATCCCAAATAATTCACAATTCCAAATAATTCACAAAATTTTGAAAAAAAGCATTTTAAACACGGAGCAACTGCATAAGTACTGGCTGAGGTACTCAGCCAATCCCGCCCAAACGCATCTGATTGGTCCACACAGCTAAAATTACTTCCAGCCTTACAGAGGAACTTTGGCTAAGACTGAAGAGTGGAGCTTTTGTGAGACTTGTTTACTGTTTTTAAATTAAACTTGCCACTTCCCAAACGTCGAATTTGTCTTTTTCAAGTGTAACACATCATTTTGAGTAGAAAGACGGAAAAATTACACTTCCAATACGTCGAAACAAAACTAAGGTGAGGAAAAACCGTACGAAAAAGACCAAGCGTCTCACCATTTTTCTTATTGAATGCAGATGTCTGTATTCTTTGCTTATTCATTCATATCTTCCGTCCTTGTAATTATAAGACCCTTTTATATACACCAAGAATGTTGATAATGAATATCTCCATGTAGATGTCTGAACATCATCTCACTTTTCAACGACGACAACTTTGTTTTTGCACGACCGACAGTACATGTTGTCTGGAAAGCCAGACAAATGACTACGAAAAAGTTCTCAATTTGTGATATATTGATTTGCAAAGTTCATATAATAAACTATTTATTGTCTTCGTTTAAATGGTCTGTTTTAGTTAAATATCAAAGTACGGTCTTTTATGTGGAACTCTATTTTAAAAATCAGCGAAAGACAAAGCAGCTCAACGTGACCTTCAAACATCGTTTGAAAGCAAGGTCATAATATAAGCTTATATATTTTACAAATTCATTGACCAAATAAATCTAATCACTTCAGAATTGTTTTTATCTAAGACTCTTATGCTTCTCTTTACAATTTACATGGGTAATTGAAAGGTAAAAAGGTTATAAATAAAAGATAATTCTCAAAACTTCACCAGCTCACTGACTCGTTGTTGACTTGACTGTTGACATTTCAAACTGTCAGTGCGTAGCCGGGGGGGCCTCCCTTTTATGCGCTCGCTCCGTGTTTAAGGTGGCTCAATACAGTTGGGTTTTTTAAAATTAAAATTATATCAGTTTGGCACTGTCAGATTTTGCATGTTTAAGCTTCATCCAAAAGATACTGTTTACATTATAGATAAATTAATATTTCTAATTTTGAATCCATTATTTTTAGTAACATTGAGTCAGTTGCTATGGCAACACAGATGTAACAAATTCCCTTCAAAATGGCCTATTACCTCATGTATTTGAAAAATAAGTCAGTGACCCCCAAATTTTTTTTCTTGCAGACTTTTCCTTCAAGTATAAACAATCAATTGAAAGATTATAAAAGAAATCTGTAATGCCAATATTTTTCAAAAGCAAAAAATAACGTTTTCTTTACTAACACTTTTTTGGAATTACAGAATTTTTTTCTAAAGGGACATTTTAGTGATGGAAAACATTGTACAAAATTTAAGCATACAGTAGGTCACTAGGTAAAATAACGAAATATGTGGCATCAGTATTTCACGCACATTATGCAAGATGGCATCAGCAGCTTGCATATGTCATGTTATTTTGATGGTCCTAATTGGTAAACATTCTTACGCACATAAATTATCATGTAAGTTTTTTTATTTCTCGTAAAATTTTCCCCACCACAATGCACATTCACCAAATTTGATGAAATTACTATGTTAAGCCACCTTAATGCCAGACTTTTTTTATTATTTGGTTTACGAATCCACCAACCATAAAAATCCAGGAAGTAAAAAAAAAAAAAAAAATTATTGCATAGACCAACACAGTTCATTGCCAGATGTTTGGTATGAGAAATTTCCGGTATCGGTATACCGGTAAAATTATACCGGTACTACTGGTTTTTGGGCCTTGTGCGAAGTTGCATTTTATTGCGTCTAAAGTAACATGAAAAAATCCCAGACTATTGAACTAATAATTCAAAACTTGATACCTTAAAACTCTTGATAAATTATAATATTTGCGAATATCAAATATAGTTAAAATACAGTATAATATTGTTCTTCTGTGACTCTTTTGCAAAGGAATTAAGGAATGTGCTTACGCGGGATGTGATATTAAAATATAAATTAAAGGTTATTCAAAATCATATACATGTAGCCTCATAAGTGTGCTATGCTATATAAAATTTCTGTATATCGGTATGACTTTTTTCGGTATGACTGACAAAGTCACACCGATATTGGATTCAATACCAGTATTTTCGGTTTATCGGTATACCGAACATCCCTAATCCCTACAGTTCATAGATGATTGCAATAGAATGCTTCTAACATCAAGTACCAACTACGATGGCCCTAAGTACCACTGGTTCAAGTAATATCGTAGTTGGCAGTTTTAAATATGGAGATTTTAGCCATGTTTTTTCACAAATTATTTACATGTATGTGTATTGTGTCAACATTCCAAGCCATATACAGTACTATTTAATAGGCATATCAAACATTTTTAACAGTTTATTATTTTTATAGAACAGTTTAAAATTCAGTGCTAAGGTGTTCCATTCCAGAAGGGAAATATTAAATTTGGTTCTGTCATATATTCTGTCACTGTTGGAGGTTTGACTTATTTTTTTTCCATCCTACAGACCATTTTTTATAATTAAATCTGTAAACCTATTAAAGAAGAAGTCTGGCCTAACACAATGTCAATCAAATGAAAGGGAGTAAATGAAAACAGTTACTACAGAATTCTACATCCTATACAGGTATTTCAATATTCATGGTAAAGAAAGCATGGCTATATCTTCTGAATTAATTTTTAAATGTATCATCCTCAATTTTGTGGCAATCACACTTTATATGCGCAGTGAACAAAATATTTTTAGTCACATGTGGTATGCTGCTGAGAACCTTTAAAATTCCTATTTTAAAACATCACATGCAGTACCTCATAATTTAAAGTACCATCTCCTTCTTTAGAAATGTATAGTACAGTAGAAAAATTGTTCAATGCCTTCGATATAAACCATTTGTAAATGTTTATGTATGTTAGCTTGATGCACATGCCTTTTGTTTTCGACAAATACATCACTCACAAAAATTTGGAAAGTCAACTTCAACACTAAAGTAAACAGATGAACACACACTGTTTTTTCTTTAACAGTTCAAATTAACAAAAGATAAATAAATTGCAAACTCCAAAAATTTCATTATGGTCTATTATAGTGAACACACAACTGGTCTATTATAGTGAACACACAACTGATAATTATATTGAAAGTTTCGATATTTTTAATAATGGTAAAAATAAATAGATTATTGATTGTTAGTATTTTGGAAATTCCAATAATTATCACAATATCACTAAATAACATCAGCCTAAAGATAATGATACCATTAACTCTGATGAAAGACTTTGAAGACCTTAAAACATCACAACTTTATGAATGACAAGGATCAAATTAATGGTTCATGATTCACAAACCAAATTATGAACTTAACGAATGCAAAAGCAAAGATTTTAATAAAAACCACGAATCGAAGATAATGAGTGACTTTTGAAACTTTATATGATCGCATATTCGGAGCTAGACTCAGCTAGAGGCCTAGGTACTAACACTGAGCTAGTCTCACATAGCATACATGAAGTAGTTTACATTAAGTGTCAGCGGTACTACGGAAGCATTGCAAACTTTGGAGAAAGAAATCTTTACAGGAATTGGAGAAAAGTTCCAATGTTGACATTTCTCTTTTGACAATGTTGGACTTGGAAAATGAAAATGAGAATGAGGACGACGGTCGACTGGAACTGAGTAAAGTCCGCAAGGCACAGAGAATGCATGGCAGGCTCTGGGAACTGATTGAATCGATGCTGATGCTAAATATTGTTTATGCATGTATATAATTTTAAAAAAACTTTATTAGTTTTATATACATACAAAACTTTTATAATATTCAGGTTTGACAAACCATTTTAACAGATGATTATTGTTCAGTTTTATTTTACAAAAAATAAACCTTTTCGTTTTTTGACTGAATGGGGGTAAAAATCAGGCTTTATATTGATGAAACTTTTTTAAAATTCATGAACCAGTTTTCAATAGTTAATTCGAACCTTGAATGAACTTAACAAAACTAGATAGTACTACTTGTAATACCTCACTTACTTTATAAAATAAGAAATGTACTGTACACATATTGTTGACGTTGTAAAGACAAGGTGGAACCTGAATCACTACAGAAGCCTTGGAAAAGCTTAACCTTACTCTTGCGACTAGCATAGATTGAACAAGTGTATCTCTTCAAGAATTCAAGAACAAGGCAAGTCTGTGCAAGATTTAAGCTTAAATAGCAACACGAAAGATAAATATGGTGATAATATAATATATTTTAAATGTTCAATTGTAATCTTTAGCTCAATGGTTAGAGCAGCTTTGAACAATGATCATTAGAAGGCTGCAGCTTCTATCAGTGTTTGCTGTTTCTTTAAAAAAAACCCAACTCTGACCACAACCGAGCATGATTTTTTTTTGCTTTCAGATCAAATATACATAACTACCAGAACCTTGGCAGTAAAATTACATTGCATGAGTATTCTTTTCACATGTATACACAGGTGCCATGTAAATCATTTATCAGTAATTTTTTACTCCAAAGGTTAATCCACTGTTTACCACTTGGAGACAGACTGGCTTGTGAAAGTTTAGCCTAATGACATTGTTGCTCAAAAATCAATGGAAAATATAACTGTGGTTCACATGTTAACAAATATTTGTAAAAATAAGTTGCAGTAATTCGCAAAAAAAGATAGGAAAGGAAGACAAAGCCAATAACTGAAGATGTCTTCATTTAATATAGAAAGTGTTTAGATGAATAGCTTACTTAACTTACAATTGATTGTAGCATAATTTCAGAAGATATTTAAATATTAACAAGTTAACCAAAAATAAAGTAGAATCAAACAAACAAATATAAACACTTATTTGTGTTTGAAAACAATTGACATACATTAAACAATACAATAAACATTGAATAAAAATACTGTTAAACTAAGTTAGTGGGTAATGTTAATTATTCACCTAAAAATTCCATCACTTGACAAACTTCAAAATGAACACTAAATCATATTGATACCACTTACCTCCCCCAATGACATCCCTTGATTCATAGACAACCCTGCCTGTCCCATCATGAAATTAGGTTCTGGTTTAACAGTTGCCAAAGTATTATTTCCCATTGCAGTGTTCATATGAATAGCTTGATCCCCCATTTGCCTTCCAAAATTACTTGCCTTATGCAAGGAGGCATTGCCTTGGTTTCCAGTGGGTCCATTTCTAATTCTTGACATCATAACAGAGTTAAGTCCTTGTGGTGATCCAGAATTGTATGCACCATGGTAGTTCTGAGAAAGATTACTTAAGGGGGAACTAATATTGGTCAATGCTAGAGAGTTAGGAGTTACTGTAGGATTAAGCGTCCCGGAGGTAGAGTGAAGCTGCGAGTTCATACTAACAGCAGCACTCAAGGTCGGTGCAGAAGGTACAGGTGATGCTATTGAACTAGTTGTAATTTGTGAGGAAACCATAGCATTAAGAGCTGGAGATTTCACTGAGTTCGAGTTGTTTATTGTAGGACTACTGGGATTTGATAAATCTTTGCCAGTTAGTGCTGCGGGATTTGCAGTTTGATGTATTTTGTTACTTGACAAATTGCTGCTCGGCGTTTCGCTCTCCAATAACTGTTGCAATTCTTGGGTCTTACTATTGCTGTCGTCTGTCTCTCCATTCCTAGTCGTAAACAGTTCCTCCGGTAACTCGTCCAAGAAGGTGTCTGCCGAAAAAAATTCTGAGTTAATCATATGGGACGGTGAAACGAGTTTCGCTCGTAGCGTCGCAATGCGAACTTTTTCAACAGGAAGACTAGAATGGCGACATATGAGCGAACTCAAATGAGAAGAACCAAATAATAACTAAAACTACGAGATAGTACGCAACTTATTTAACACATACCTTCGTTATCAGTTGGAGTACTAGGAGTCCCAACTTTCTGCTTCTTATTTGGAGGTCCGTCAACTTGTTGCTCGGCCATCATAATACTACTACAGACCTCTGGCTCGGAACACAACAGACCAACTATAAAGTCTCAAGTAAAACGACTTGTTGATCACAAAATTCCATGAAGAAGATAACGCGGACTCTAACCATCGTTACTAAATATCAGATGAAGGCAAATAATTAGTAAAATTGACAAGCTTCTCAGTCGAATCGACAAATCCTCCTGACTCAAAAATACAAGCAGCGACTTCACGTAAGAACACCAAAAACAAAAATCATGGCTGCTCACCATTATCCTTCCAGCATGTATATTATCTTATATCCAAGGCTTAGAGAGTGTTTGGGAGACTCTCAAGCCTCTGTTACTTATTCTGCTGCCACGATGATCCAGTCCAGGCAATAATAGAAATACAGATAAATTCCTTTAAGTTTGAATCTTCAAACTATAAAATATGTGACGATAAAATGGCCGTAAAACTTGAGCGAGTCAATGTGAAGCGCAACAAACCGGAGTTCGTGCGAGGGGGAGCCCAACAAGACGGATGTTTCGCAGCGCGGACACCCTCATTAAACTTTAAAATTATAAATCTTCTTTACGCATGCGTAAGTTAAACTAGGAATATCGGACCATTTTTAGAAATATTCTAAGGAAATCTTAGTTTTGAGGATTGTTTCAAAGAAATTGTTGAATTAGGACAACAAAAAATGTGATCGATTCAAAACCGGAGCTGTTTATAGAAGTGGATCTACGGCGTTTAATTATTAAACCATGGCCACTCACCTGATAAAAGCGCTAACAGACTTCTCGTCTTCTCAGCCGAATATATATAGACTTTCATTATCTTACAGAAATTTCTGTCAAGAGGTGTATCACTACTGTATCACTCCCAAAAATCTCGTGCATATTCAGGGCATTTTTACTTTCACGCGGAAAAATATACTTTTAAAAAATCCGGAAATCCTTACAGATCCTAGAAAATAAAAATAAACTTTAAAAGACCTTAAAAATCCTCGAAAATTTGTAGATGTTTTAAAAAAAATTTTCTAAGAAATTTATGAAAATCTTGAAAAGTCTTTAAAGAATTTTCAATATAAATTTTAAAAAATCTAAAAAAGCGCTTGTCAATTTTCGGAGTGATACACTCCTCGGTTTCAGTAACACACCGGTACTAGTATTATTTTAAAAAAAAATCTAAAAGTAATTTTCTTAATAATGCAAAAGATGTTCTATATTGAGGAAGGCTATTTTATTATACATTGGAGAGGGGGGGGGGGGGGGGAGTGTAATCTCGTATATAAGGGATACGAACAGTGAAATAAAAGTAGCGTGCTGCGAAGGCAGTGTTGAAACAATAATCGAAATGTAGACTGACGTTTCTCTCCTACGGTACGTTCTGTTTCGGCAGTATGCCAAAACTTACTATATAAGGGATACAGGTAGTATGTCCGCCTTATAGGGTATTTATAGGGTATATGATTTACGAGCTCCGGGGTCTGGGATACAAATTGTCCATTTTGGTCTGGAATAGGGTGCATATTTCGGTCTGAGATAGGGTATGGATGGCGATGTGACACCAGTGCTGGATAGGGTATTGAATTTTCTTTAGCTCAGGTCTGGGATAGAGATGAGGTCAGGATTTTGAGGTCACGGCGGCACACCCCTACCAAAAAAATTCCCGAGTACCCCCCGGTGTATAGTCCTACAGTGTGCATTTTGACCTAAAAGTTGTATTAAATGGTTTAAGTTATGTAAACTTAGTAAAGAATTTTGTAACACTTGTGACATTTATGGTATTAAAGTATGTTTATTGACAGTTTGATACAATTTACAGTATAAAACGTAACGTTGTATAGCATTTATACACAAAACAAAATATAGCACAAACTTCAATTAATAATAATAATAACAATAATAATAATAAAAATAATGATAATAATAATAATAATAATAATAATAATAATAATTTAATTCATCACTTCACTCCACTCCACTCCACTCCACTCCACTCCACTCCACTCCACTCCACTCCACTCCACTCCGCTCCGCTCCACTTCCATTCCCTTCCCTTCGCTCCCCTTCGCTTCCCTCCGCTTCCCTTCGCTTCCCTTCGCTTCGCTTCCCTTCGCTTCCCTTCCCTTCCCTTCCCTTCCCTTCACTTCACCTCACTTCACCTCACTTCACCTCACTTCACTTCACTTCACTTCACTTCACTTCACTTCACTTCACTTCACTTCACTTCACTTCACTTCACTTCACTTCACTTCACTTCACTTCACTTCACTTCACTTCACTTCACTTCACTTCGCTTCGCTTCGCTTCGCTTCGCTTCGCTTCACTTCACTTCACTTCACTTCACTTCACTTCACTTCACTTCACTTCACTTCACTTCACTTCACTTCACTTCACTTCACTTCACTTCAATTCAATTTAATTCAATTTCATTTCATTTCATTTCACTTCATTTCATTTCATTTCATTTCATTTCATTTAATCCAATTTTAATACATGCGAGAGACCAAAAACAGAATTCTAAGATTCCCTTAGTATTGCCCACCCTGCTGTTACTATAAAATAAATAAAAATAATAAAATAAAAAAATAATAATAATAAAAAAATACATATATAAAAAATTGAATACAAATAATACTAAGGATTAAATATAGTAGGAAAACGATCACAATACAGACTGGAGAGTTGCCTCTTAAATATGATGCAGTGGATTGAACAGAACAAATGCTGTATGGTAAAGAATTCAATTTGAAAACATCAGTACGTGCAAATGGAACAACCAACTTAAGGTCATCAGTACTGCGTAAGCTCCGACGAGTGACAGACCATTCAAATAAATCTGCAGGTATTTGAAGTTTCATCAGTCTATCTTTATACTCAATGTTTCTGTCAAGGATAAGACGTGAAGCTCGCCGCTGAACTTGTTCTAGCTTGACAATGTTGCGCTTCTTATATGGTGACCATGCAGACTTGGCTGGCACGTTCCATTATCGATCTAACTCATGCTGTATACAGTAAACGTTTAACATGCACTAGAGTCATCCATTTCTCTCGTTGAACAGTAAAGAAGGTAGACCTAACATTTTTTGTGCTTTGGCGGCAATGTTATCAATGTGACAGTTCCAACTAAGATTCGGCTGCATAACCAAACAACTAGCTAGATCCTTTTCGGATTCGACAATACCAAGCGACTCGCTCCTTATATAAGTAATATTGACGGTCAAAATGTGTATGAGTTCGAACGTAACCACCCTTAAACTTTACATTTGCTAATATTAGTCCATATCCCATGCGATGGACCAGTCACAAAGTGCATTAAGATCAGCCGGCATGAAGTTTATCTTGATCAGTACTACTAAATATAAAACGAAAACAGTTGGAGTCATCAGCAAAAAGGGGTAAGTATGTTCCATCAGTAATAACACCTGGCATATTGTTAATATAAATTGCAAAGAGGAGCGGTCCAAAGACCGAACCCTGGGGCATTCCTAATGTCACGGGTAACCATTATGAGGCATGGCCATCAAGGACAACGCGATGTCGCCTTTCCATAAGATAACTGCAATGTTGTTTCAAACTGCATCGCCAGTTTATGCCAGATTAATAGAGTGAAACATATTTTAGTATTTTAGTATTTAATATTTAGTAAATTGTATTATTGTTCTTCTGTTTGGTCAAATACTTCTAAAAGAAACATTGCTAAGCTCCAAAGTGTACAGAATTTTGCAGCGCGTATTGTTACAGGTACAAGATAATATGACCATGTGACACCAGTTCTTCAGCAGCTACGCTGGCTTCCAATAAGCTATATGTTAAAGTTCAGCTGTAATGGCATTTAAATGCATGAACGAATTGGCGCCATCATACTTATGTGACAAATTCATAACAAGATCAGAAATACACAATGCCAACACAAGACATAACAATAAATCAGATATTCCAATCTATAAATCAGCTTCTGGTCAACGAACATTTTTATATCGTGCAGTGGTTCTGTGGAATGAACTTCCGAACAGCATTAAGAACAGTGAAAATCTTATTCATTTTAAATCAGAGTATAAACGTATGTTATTAAAAGATTTTGTAGATACCCCTAGTTAATGAAATTTTTATTGATAAGTTTTTATGACTGGATTGATTGTAATAATAATAATAGTATAATTTTGTACACTAGTTTAGTATATTATAGTTTTTAACGTGTAATTAGATACTTATTATTATTATTATTTATTATTATTTATTATTATTATTATTATTATTATTACTACTACTACTATAGATCGTGTACCACACCATAAACTTTTTCACAAGCTCCATGCTATTGGAATCCGAGATCCGCTGCTGTCCTGCAGGTTATATTATACTTTATTAAATACTCCCCAAAAAGCTTTTCAGTAGTAAGTCAGGATTCGTCCATTCCTTATTTCTACAGCAAAAAATATAGTAGGTTGTTCTGATGGCAATAGATATAATTTTTCTGACACAATAATTTTGATGCTTCACATCAACTCCTACATCATTATAAAGGAGGTACACTCTTTTGCGAAAACACCGAGTGAACTAATCGAGAGATTGACAAATTTAACAGGAAGTTATTGATATAACGCATAGTAAAATTATAGATGCATGTTTTTTGGTAGTTTAGATTGAGAAGCATACCAGAATTTGTTTAGCTTTGGTAGGGAGAATTTTGTAACATTAGAGAAAAATGAGCCTTGACAGGTCAAGTGGTTTTGAAGTTTATCCTCTTGTCCAGAACGGAAATCTTTGATAACTTCCTTGGTAGAGTTAATTGTAAATATCATACTGAATGCATGTTCATGCTGTTATTAGTTGATTTTCAAAGCTCTTTTATTGATTCACTGGGAGATGTTTTTAAGGCATTTCGAAGAACTGTTTGATACTAATTGAATTTCATAGATGGTGGGAAAATACTTAGACCAAATTTGTTACGAGTTAGAAATAGAAAGACGTTACTCAATGTTCCTGATACTGGTATTTCGGTTCCAACCATTGTGGGATTTTAATGTGCAAAGGGATCATGTCATTGAAGCCAGACGTCCAGATATGATTATCATCGATAAAGCTGAAGAAAGCATGCCAAATTGTAGATTTCGCAGTTCCTTCCGTTACAAGGGTGAACACGAAGGAGGTAGAAAAGATAGAAAAATACAAAGACCTTGCTAGAGAATTGAGAAAACTATGGGATATGCATGAGAGTGACGATCATTCCAGTGATTATCGGGACATTGGGGACAATACCAAAAAACATTTGCACGAGAATGGAGGACATCAGAATTAACACCAGACTAATATTGGAGTTGCAGAAAACCGCTATCATCCATTCGGATAGGATGCTCAGGAAAGTTCTTGAAATTTGAGGAGTCTTGTTGACACTGAATCTCAGGCACAGTTACTATAATACCGTTGATGACATGATCAATGTGAAATTGATACAATATTCAAAAATCATGACCGTATCGTATCTTTATATGTGATAAAGATTTCTCCTGATTTACATAAACTTTAGCTTTGATTTTCTCGGCTTAGACAAGGTTATTTTTATCAAACTAACTCCGCCAATCAACTTACCAAGTGGTTCGTTTTTGAAGCCGTTCAATAAACTCGCAGTTCGTGTTTTACCAGATATAAAAACACTCGGCTTCGCCTCGTGTCTTTATATCTGATAAAACACTCCTGCTCGTTTCTTATACAGTACATAATAATAAAATAATAATATAAACTGTTTCCATTTCCATTCCACTGTATTTTGTATATATAACCTCCAATTTCTAATTACATGAAGTACATCATGTAACTGATGCTGTTTGTAATTGGCTCGACTGCGCATCAAAATTACTCGTTCTGCATGCGTTGGGATAGAACTTACTTCAAATCATAACATCAGGCTAGGGCCGCATGATTCCTTTGCATGTTTATTTATAGTACATGTACACTTCCGAATATATTCGTTACGTTATGCTGAATTTCTCAGCCTGATGTTATAAATACAGAACACATCATTTTAATACTCTTACTTAACAATCGTTTTCTTGCAGTGGTAAAATACCAACTCACTGGCCTCAGTGAAAGTATTAAAGGCAATTAACACTGTGCCAGTTTTTTAAAAAAGTGGCAAAAAGTAGTTACAGATTATCGTCCCTTCCCATTACTTTGCATTATCTGAAAAGGTTTAGAATGATGTATTTAACATTAACATGGATGCCTAACGAAATGTTCATAGTTACCTATTAGGCGAATTTCAGGTTGTTGCGCGCGCATCACTTTGCAAAGGAATTGGCAGGTTCTTAGCGGGTTCCAGCTAGCCAACAGTAGCAGAATAACAGTGGTAAATTAAACATCCAGAAACTGTATTTATTCTTTGTTTATTTTAAACAGTATGTTTACTTTGAGAGGAGTTTGCCAATTTTTTTTGAAAAATGATGGGCGCGAAACGCCCTGAAACTTGCAAATTAATTGCAACCCAGCACTAGATTGGTGCAATCCTATAAGCTGGTTAATTAAGTAGATATAGCATTCTTGAATATCTCAAACTAAAGCTTTTGACTAACTTTCTCGCTTGCAAAGGACAGGCTCTTCACTACTGCATGTAGAACTAAAAACAGAGTGGTGGTTGCGGGGACAACAATGTTTTCATGTTTTGCCATGTGCTGTCTGGTGTACTACATCTACAATTTGTTTGTTTTGTTTTCCTCTAGTTATTAAAGTGCCTATGAAACAAAACAAAACAAAATAAGTCTGTCTTATTTGAAAGAACACTTAAAATGACCACAAATGACTGCAGAGTAACATCGATTTTTTGCAGATTTTTGTTTTCTTGTTTTGTTGTTGATAGATGTTTCAGATTGTTAATTAACTATGCAAATTAAACATCTATGCATACCGAAGAAGCTAGTTATATATATATATCTTTGCCATTATTATTATTAGAATCTAACTGTTTTATTGGTGTTCGAAGAGAAACAAACCTGCAGGTTTCCTTCGAATAAGTTTAATTTGCCAATAGCAAAGATTTACAGTGTAGGAGAGGGGGAGGGATGAATCAGGGGCGGACTGGCTACCTGGTACCTACTCCAAAAAAGATTTGTTTTTATTTCAATATTTAGAGCATTAATTTTTAGATTGCTCTTACTTTCGAACCCAATTACAAGCGTTTGTACAATTTTGCTATCCGAATTTGTTTCATGTTGCGCTGCAGTACGAGTTTTTTATTATCCCCGAGCCGGGCGTAGGGCCGAAGGCCCGGAGCCCGGTGAGGGTGCTAATCTCGACATGCGTGGACTCCCCTTTACACGCGTGTAGAAAAAGCAAGGGAGACAAAATCTGGAAATAGCTTGTATATATATATATATATATATATATATACGTCGTAGGGTGTCACGCGGTAAAAATAATTGGGCACTGGTGACTAGCTTTGAAGAAAACTTTATATTAATTTCGATATTTTGCGAAACAAAATGGTTTCAAATGGTTTCGTTTTAAACGGAAAGAAGCAGAACAACGAATAAAAGCAGGATACAAACAGCCGGTTTAATATATCTTGAAGAGAAACCAGAAAACCTGAAGAAACCAAACGCCGTATGGTAAACAAAAACTCGATCTGAATTGTAGTGTTTGTGGTCACAGGTCAGTAGTGGTCTCAATATCATTTTAAAGTTGACGGCAAGACATTTGCACAGAATAAAGACTATACAGAAGGGCCACTTAGCGGTACGACGTGTCCTCGTATTTTTATGCAAAAATATGCAGTTTACTGGCTAGGACAGCCAGTTCAGCGTGCTTATTGGCCAGAACATGCAGTTTACTGGCTGAGCAACATGCGTAATGCGACATGCGCGGAGACAAAAACTTCAAAGGTTCCGACCCGAGTGGCCCTTCTGTATAGTCTTTATTCTGTGACATTTGTGTTCATTTATTTATTGTAATCAGCATTTATTCATTAATATATTCTGTAAACGCCAAGAACGGCAAGACGTTTAAATAGAACTCTTTTAGACACTCATCAGTTACTGTATTAAAACTTAATCTAGCAACTATCATATAAAGTTGTATACCTTGTCCCTTTAATATGTTGTTTTCAAGTTTTTGCCCATTAAGCAGTATACAGTTTCACGTTTTCGTGCTTTCCCTTTGCTACTGTGGACGTGATGTTTTTCATTGACTTAATTGCAAGCACTTACAGTATCAGTTATCATAAATACTCATAGGCTTTGTCCATTTTCTTTTGTCCTGTATTTAATATACAGACTGAAATTAGGTTGTCTGTTGTTTTTATCTCCTATTATAAATGTAGTTTTTGAGCTGTAACTTTTAATCTTGCCTTTGCAAAACATAAAAGTAATTCCTTTGGAAACCTCCTAAATGGCTAAAAACAATATATTTTTACAACCAGAGTTTAATATGAAATCTGTAAGTTTTCCTTTGATATGTTCAACTTTCTTTTAGTCATCCTAATCATAAATTCTGTAATTATTCTGAGGATTATCATTTGTTTTTGCTGTACATCAGGAGTGCTTATTTTAATTGGAAGGTGAGGTGGGTGGGGTGTATTTAAAAAAGCATATAAAAGCAGGCGAGGGGTTGTTGCATTTATGTATTTCTAGTTGTATCTACTGCGCATGCGAGTATGTCGGCATGCAAGGTTTTCCGATGTTAGTTCAGTACATTACAATATATATTCTTCCGCGGACCAATCAAATTTCAAAAAAATTTTCCGATCACATCCGGACGAGGTCGTCTACGATTTCAAACCGTCGATCTAGGGACATGTTTCACGGGAAATGAAAGTTGTTTTGACTGTATTTTTGCTATATTAGCGTCATGTATTCAGTTCAAGTTTAGATGTGCACAAATTAAAGAAACATACCATCCCCGCTTACAATTGATCAATTCAAACCGCACAATCTGTCGATCTCTGAATTGAAACACAACTTCCACAGCTTTATTTTAATTATCACGTTGAATTTTGTCCACATAATAAACACTTTTCTTTTCAATTGTAATTTTAGTTAATTCGTAAACATTTAATAATGTTCAATCCAAATTCGCTCGTAGACATTTAAAACTCATGTTCAATCCGAATGCGCTTTAAAGCTGAAAATGACTTACAGTTTCAGCCGTAGTCGTGAAAAATGAAGCCAGGGGACCCAAAATGAAGGGGGCCAAGTGGGCTTTTGCTAGGTAAGCCCGACTGCGAAAGTGTTACCAGCCGAAGCCGAAGGCTGAGGCTCATAACACTTACCGAGACCTTGATTATCCAGATATCACAAAAACCGAATCCAATAATTGTTTTATTATATATTGTATTCAATCTCAATGTTTTTAGGCTTCCCATGGAGTAAGACCAGCCATCTTTTTTTCGTGCCTCCACATAAAAAGATTTCAAAACTTTCGCAAGTTGTTCTTTTTCGTTCGTGTTTTTGCTTGTGTGGAAAGCTACCGCTCGTTAGGAAATCTCGCATTGCGGGCGCAACCTACAGATTAGTGAATAATCTGCTAGCAGATTCAGCTGATTCCCATAATTAACTGTACGCGCTTAGCCAATGAGAAGACAGGAAGTGACAACAATGTATAATAATGTCATTTATGCACATCAGTGACGTCAAGATGGCTCAATAACGAAGCAAGGAAACAAAAACCTGCAAAAGATGTTCAACTCTGTCATTTTAGGTGTTCTTTAAAATCTAACAGATTTCATTTTTGTTTCCTAGGAACTTTATTAACAATCTACAAAAAACCATGCCCGATAAAGGCTTCTCTAATAAACGCCATTAGAGCTCAATTTTTCAATAAATGCCCAGGGCGTCTATTCACGCCGCAAACAAAACCTGGAAACTAGGCTAAAAAATCAAACATGGCGTTTGCTATTACGAGTGAAGAAAATATTGGGTCGAAAGTAATCAATGATCGCCAAGACCATTCTCGTAAAAAGTTGAAATTTGGGGAGGGTCACGACTCGAAATGATTTAGATCAGTAATAACTGCTAATTAGAAAGTAATAACTGCTACTGTAGGATGGCTGACTAGATCGATCGCTGGATGGATCGGATAGACGGATGGCTAGATGGATAAAAGGATGAATGGATAGATGGTAGAGATGAATGAATGGTTTTGTAATTTTTGTAATTTACTGGTTGACGTTTTAGCAATACTATATCTCATATTAGTAAAAACTTACCGTAATTTCTCCATTAAGACGTAAGACCCCGGGGGCTTAATAGAAAGGGGGGATTATTAGAGAGGGGAATTATTAGAGAGGGAGCTTATTAGTCAAATAAGTACAAAAAGTCGGATTCTTTCTTATTTATAACAACTGATTTAAGTAGAACAAGTCTGATTCCCCTCTAGTTATAAACTGATTTAAGAAGGGGGCTTAATAAACAGGGGGGATTATGAGAGAGAGAGAGGGAGGGGGAGGGGGAGGGGGAGGGGAGGGGGAGGGGAGGGGGAGGGGGAGGGGGAGGGGGAGGGGGAGGGGGAGGGGGAGGGGGAGGGGGAGGGGGAGGGGGAGGGGGAGGGGGAGGGGGAGGGGGAGGGGGAGGGGGAGGGGGAGGGGGAGGGGGAGGGGGAGGGGGAGGGGGAGGGGGAGGGGGAGGGGGAGGGGGAGGGGGAGGGGGAGGGGGGGGAGGGGGAGGGGGAGGGGGAGGGGGAGGGGGAGGGGGAGGGGGAGGGGGAGGGGGAGGGGGAGGGGGAGGGGAGGGGGAGGGGGAGGGGGAGGGGGAGGGGGAGGGGGAGGGGGAGAGGGTGTAAAACACAGCATGTTTACCTTCCACTTGCAAGTTGGCTTTATCAACTTTCTTTGTTCTCTGATTTACAGGATTTGAGCAACATTTTCAGGACAATTTAATTAATATTAACACATGTAAGATCATGTAAATTGATCGAGAACACATTGATCGAGAATGTTCGTATAAAGTTTGATCGAGTACTACACATTTTCGGCGTACGGTTATCGAGATCGCCGACCAACCCAGGTCTACTATAGTCTATTGTAAGCACTGTGACCGTGTTTATCATTAAAACACAAATTCACTTCGAACAACACAACCAAAGGCCGTCACCCGGAGAAAAAACGCACGACTCCTGCACGCTCCTGCATGAAAATCAGCCATGATACACCGCCGCCGCGTGGTTTCGGAAAGCCTATCGGGATGATGCAATAATTGCAATTTGTCGACAGGAAAAAAAATAACACAGGAAAATAAAACCACCGAAACCTAGACTCGGCTACCACAGTAGCCCGAGTAAAAAGTCTGATGCACCTCTATTTATCAATTGATTTAGAGAAGGTGAGCTTAATAAATCAAGGGGAACTTATACTATTGCAAATGCTGCAATCGGATTGCCTACTCCACTCGATATCTCCTATTCAATAAAGTAATTAGTACCAGGACTCACGCGGTCGTGCAATAAAACAATGCATATGGATGACAAAGAGTGGAAGATCTGTTTTACCTTAGTTTTCACACAGAAACAATGGTTATGCTTCGTTTTTCGAAATAATTCGGAAGAACTAAGATGCAGAAGTTAGTTTCTACTAAAACAATTTCTATGAGATGATAGTTGACTTGAGCTCAGCTTATGTCAACTATTTCGAAATTTTAAGCTCAATCTCGAATGAGTGGGTGAATAAATGGAATAAAAAAATAACTAGAATGAACTGAGTGAGTGGAATGAATAAAATAAAAACAACATAAATTGAATAAATAAAATGAGTGGAATGAAATGAAATAGAATGAATGGATGAATGGGGAACGATCGGGATGAATGGAACGAACGAACGGAACAAATGGAGTGAATGTAATGAATAAAAAATGGAATGAATGGAATAAAATGAATGAATGGAATGAATAGCCTGAATGAAATAAATGGGAATAAATAGAATGAATGGAATAAATGAGATAAATAGAATAAATACAATGAATGGAATGAATAGAATGGATGGAATAAATAAGAATGGAATGAATAGAATAACTGGAATGAATGAATAAATAAAATGAGTAGAAAAAATAGAATGAATGGAACGAATGGAATGTGCGGAATGACTGGAACGGATGAAACGAATGAAACGAATGAATCGTGTGAAACGAGTAAAACGAAAGAAACGAGTACAACGAATGAAACAAATGAACAAATTAGCATTGCAAGTCATATATGTATTTTTCAGAAAGGTCCTGCTAAAGCCAAATTATCACAAATAAATAGCTAAGGCTGTGACAAACGGGGTATTTTTCATGAAAAATACGCCGTCTGCCATACCATTAAATACGGCAATTTCATTAAATTCGACAGTGCCATTAAATACGAGCCCAGTCGTATACGACCCAAGTACGGCGTTGGTTGCAGACGGCGTACCATTCATGCGCCGAATAAAATGCATACATTAATTTACAATCTGATAATACATTTCCTATCCACAATTCACAAAACAAAAGAACTCCAAAATAATCAAATAAAATTAAACAAAATATAAAGTTTCTGGAACAAATATGACTTCAAATGTCAAATTAAACAGATAAGTCAGGCTAAATAAATGTTCCATAATAGATTCTTAAAAGTTTTAAGATCTTGAGTTTCTCTAAGAGTCGTGTCCAAAGGATTCCAATCATCACTGGGATCTAGGATAATCCGAGCTGCCTTATTTTGCAATATTTGCAAATCAGCCATAAGTATAGCTTCACCTCTATCACCCCAAGTTTCAGGCTGGGGTGGTCAAATTAGCTTTGCCGCCCCCCCCCCCCCGAAAAAAAAAAGAAAAGACATTTATCTATTAAAAAAACTGTATTTGATAAATGATGACATTTTTTGTTTTAAAATAACTCAAGTAGCAACATATAATATTACAACAAACATCGGGTTCGCTCAAAGGCCACGCCAATGCGAACGCCGAACGGACAAAGTCTGTAGCATGATATTTTATAAATCTTCTATATGTGAAACGAATGCATTTTTAACAAGTTAATAAAGAGTTTCTTATAGGTTTTAAAGAATTTAGATACTATCTATGTGTATATATATATATATATATATATATATATATATATATATATATATATATAACAAATAGAAAATCGCTTGCGTGTCTCTGTACTGTGATACAAACACGAATGACGTGATTTCAACCGGAAAAAATGTCTAGTGGAAACACGAGGCGAAGCCGAGTGTTTTCACACATTTTTTCCGGTTGAAATTGCGTCATTCGTGTTTGTATCACACTACAGAGTCACAAAAGCGATTTTCTATTTGTTTTATGAAATAAGTAACCGTTTTACGAGGTAAAAAACCAAGGAGAAGCCACCAAAGTGACCGAGACTCAGCTGACGAATGATGGCGTAATCAAATAAATACGCCAGTGATTACGTGAGATTTAACCAAACAGAGCATGCGTTGTACAATATAAAATGAAAATGACGTCAAACGTGTCTCTGTACTCTGAGTGAAAATGGCTCTCGTCCAATCAGAGCGTGCGTAGCATACCTGTTATTTTATATATATATATATATATATATATATATATATATATATATATATATATATATATATATATATACATCTATATATATCTTAATAATACATGAAGTAGCGCCAAACCTCTAAGGGGGTCCGGGGGCATGCTCCCCAGGAACATTTTGAAATCTAGACTCTCTAATATGCCATCAGACAGACTGAAAGCTTTGCTTAATAAAACATTTGTGGTGTGTTCCACAACTACCCGGAACTACCCGGTTCCGGAACTACCCAGCCGGAACCGAGTTCCGGTGCACCCATAATTGCAACTGCTGCTGCAGTTGTTGTTGTCGGAATTTGCCCTTGATATGTCGACAGTATGGGAAAACACAATCATTTTCCCGACAACGCTTGGCGTGGTAACAACAAAGACCAATAAGCTGTTTACAGATAGGACAACTATTGTTGCTTTTCCGTTTGCACGTTTTCGCGTGTTCGACGACCCGTTTCATTTTCATGCAACTAGGTAATGTACAGTTCGGGATTCCACAGTGGGTCGCATGAATAAGCGAGTCGATGCATCGTTCGATCGATAACCGTCGTTGTTCTTGGGAATTACTTGGCTCCGAGTTCCGGTGCACCCCTAATTGCAACTGCTGCTGCAGTTGTTGTTGTCGGAATTTGCCCTTGATATGTCGACAGTATGGGAAAACACAATCATTTTCCCGACAACGCTTGGCGTGGTAACAACAAAGACCAATAAGCTGTTTACAGATAGGACAACTATTGTTGCTTTTCCGTTTGCACGTTTTCGCGTGTTCGACGACCCGTTTCATTTTCATGCAACTAGGTAATGTACAGTTCGGGATTCCACAGTGGGTCGCATGAATAAGCGAGTCGATGCATCGTTCGATCGATAACCGTCGTTGTTCTTGGGAATTACTTGGCTGTGTGGTCTGGTTCTTCCTTGGTGTTTGCTGGTCGACGTCCAAATCTAAACCAAGTTTCTCCATTTTGTGGTCATGTCCCTTTTCATTGAAACATGGCACACACAAATCAAAGTCCTAACATAAAGCATATAAAAAACTAATTTAGTAAACGACAAATGATATAATTCATACCCTGCGAGCAGACCCTTCTTTTCCTTATTTCTTCGCTGAGAGAGAGGAAGAAAAGAAGGCTCTGCTGTATTCGTGACTGGTTTCCATTGCGCATGCATGTCAGTTGCTTGGTTACAATGTCGAACCCAGTCCAAATCAGAGCAGAAAACAAAACGAGAACCGGTTAAACTGGTCTTAAACGGGTTACTTCGTCCTAAATGTTGGACGAAGCCAAACACGAATACAGTAGAGCCTACTTTTCTTCCTCTCTCTCAGCGAAGAAATAAGGAAAAGAAGGCTCTGCTCGCAGGGCATATAATTCAAATAGTGGTCTAGAAACTCAGTGAGAAAGTCTTTGTTCTCATTTATGTATAAATTTGTGTAATTTCAATTTTTTTGTTTACGTAGTGTGGTATGAAGTGTCATGAAAACAGCTCCCGTAAGATTTGCGTGCTAAAGTTGATATTTATTCTTTTTTGAGCGACTAGATGTCAAACTATCAAAAAATGAGATGGAGTTCAATTTTTCGATATTTCGATATACATGGGGTTGAGAGCTCGAAAAATTTCAACTGCATTTTCTGATAGTTTGACATCTAGTCAACTCAATAAAGAAGAAGAAATCAACTTTAGCATGCAAATCCTATGGGTTTACACTTTATATCGTATTAACACAGTGAGTGCAATATTTGTTTGGTATAATGAAGCAATTTAACACTTGATCGCGTGTTAAGTAAGCGTTAATGCAATGGTCACGAGTGTGATAAAGATTTATCATGGCGAGTGACGCTTAAAGACCACGAATGGATGGAACCATCTTATCTTAAGACTCTTCTCCAATGAAACGGCCTAACCACGAAACAGATGAAATGAGAGTGTTCGTTGGAGAAACATTTGGTTGTGCAGTTCTAGGTTCGGGGTGTACACAGACTGTATATGGTAGACAATGGCTAGAATGTTACAGAGAGAGCCTGTCAAACGAAGACATCATAGACGAGAAGCCATCAACTGCTGCATTTAAATTTGGAAGTGCAAAACCAGTTATGTCAACAAAGAAAGTTGTAATTCCAGCTGTTATAGGATCCAAAGAAGTTAATCTCGAAACCGATGTGATTGATGTTGACATACCTTTATTAATGTCGAAGGGAGCAATGAAGAAAGCAGAAACTGTGCTCAACTTTAATGAAGATTGTGTAACCATGTTTTGTGAACAGCAGCCACTGCTCAAGACATCGTCAGGACATTATGCCATCCCACACACCAAATCAAGGAAACTTTCCGATTCTCAAGCAACTCAAGATGTCAGTGAAGAATATTGTTTACTTACCATTGATGCGAAGACTAGAAACGAGAAAGAGAACATGGTCAACAAACTCCACAGACAATTCTGCCATTGTAGCTCTGACAAACTTAAACGTTTAATGAAAGCATCTTGTCTCTGGAAAGATGACCGAGAAGTCATGAACATTGTTGATGAAGTGTCAAAGAGATGTGATATCTGCAAGGTATACAAGAAGACACCCCTCAGACTAGTGGTAGGATACGATTACCTCTAGCTTCAGAGTTCAATCACACAGTAGCAATGGATCTCATTACATATCAACAAGGAGTGTGGATTCTACATGTAGTTGATGTGTTCTCAAGATACTCTGTAGCGTGTGTCAGAATGTCAAAGAAGCCATCTTCTATTATCGAGGCCATACTCTGATACTCAAGACCTGGATCAGTTATTTTGGTCAACCACAGAGATTCCTAGCAGATAATGGTGGTGAATTTGCCAACGATGAGTACAGAGAAATGTGTGAAGCATTCAACATAGAGGTAGCGAAAACAGCAGCAGAAAGCCCATGGTCAAATGGATTGTGTGAAAGACATAATGGAGTCATCAAACAATCAGTTAAGAAAGTGATGGAAGACACAGATTGCTCATTAGAAACAGCTGTGTCTTGAGCAGTTAGTGCAAAGAACACGCTACATGGACATAATGGTTACAGCCCTAATATGATTGTATTTGGAAAGAATACCAATATGCCAAGTGTCCTGAATGATAAGTTACCAGCTTTGGAAGAGAATGTATCAAGCATAACAGTTGAGCGAAACCTATCTGCAATGAGATCTGCGAGAGAAGCCTTCATCCAAAGTGAATCATCTGAGAAGATAAAACGTGGTGACAGAGTATTTTACAAGCGCAATGACAGTGATAAATGGAGAGGACCAGGATCAGTGACTGGACAGGAAAATAAACAAGTTTTGGTCAAACATGGAAGTGAATATGTGAGAGTGCACACCAGTCGTTTGAAGTGCCTATGAAGTGAAATTTTTTATTGCTTCATTTGAAAGAACATCAAAAAATAAGAAAATATGCAGTTTACCGTTCCTTGATATCTTTTATAGTTCCAAAGTTATAAAGATTTAAAGATGTCAAAATGAAGAAAAAATATGGCAAACAAATTGCTGATTCAGCACAAATTGTGACGTCATGTGGTTTGCATGTTAATTTGGCGAATGTTTAAATGAACTATATAGCTCAGTTACTATGTGTCAGAATCAAATGAACCTTTGCACACATATAGTGCAAGATGAAACACAGTTGATAATATCACCAATTTTATTGTCAAGGTAACACTGTTGTACCCAGGCCCCTTGCACGGATTTTATAAAACACCATGTATTTATCTCGGTGGGCATAATTTTCAAATTATTATAGTATAAACATATTTTAGGCATGCATAGGTATGACAAGCACTTGTCTGATATTATTTTATCCTTATCAGGACAGAGAAGGTGGTTTATATATAAAATCCGCGCAAGGGGCCTGGGTACAAGTGTTACCTTGACAACAAAAGTGGTTCATCTTGCACTATATGTGTGCAAAGGTTCATTCGATTCTGACACACAGTAACTGAGCTATATAGTTCATTTAAACATTCACCAAATTAACATGCAAACCATAAAAAAATTTCATTTTATAGGCACTTTAATACATACTGACAATGTGAAGTTTAACCAACAGGGGACAACCAAGATAAGGAGGAAAGTCTACAGAAGATCACAACCAATTCAGACAAGGATAATCCAGATGAACAAGGCAATGAGGACACGGATACTAGAGAACAAGAACTGCCAACTGAAGAAAGCTTTCCTGACAGAGAAATCAGCAAGCAAAATGACACCATGAATAAAGACAGTGAAAGCATTGCCAGAGAGTTGGACAAAACGAGCAGTAACAAGAAGAATGATGTGAAGACAACTGACAAACAACCCTCCTTGCCTAAATTGAAGTCAAAAATAGTCTACAGGTTAGAAGATGAAGATCAGTGGAGAGGGACAGTTCATAGTCATGCTGGTAAAGTCAAAGGCAAACATCAGAACTGTCTAAATATTGCAAATGAACAGGGAGAAATTAAAAAATTGAATGGTTTGACTTCTCTAAAGATGTGGCAGAATGGGAGCCAGTGTGTGAAGAAATACTACTTTCCAGTAACTTAACAACAGACTCTGTGCAAGTTGCCAAACATAAAGAGCTTGACAGTTTGAAACCAAACAATCGTTACCAGGAGGTTCAAGATGAGAACCAACCATGTATCACAACAGATGGGTCATAACATCAAAAATTATGAGTGGGATAAGTGTAACTAAAGCACGTCTAGTTGCCAGAGGATTTGAAGATTCTGAAGTCAAAGGCAGACAAACAGACTCTCCAACATGTTCTAAAGAATCCATTCATATAATATTGGCAACCATTGCTTCCAAGAAATGGAAATGTAGAATGCTTGATGTGAAGACAGCATTCTTGCAAGGAAAACAGCTAGATAGAGACGTGTACATCAAGCCACCCAAGGAAGCAGAAACAACCATTCTGTGGAAGCTGAACAAATGTGTTTATGGATTAAATGAAGCCTCTCGGTATTGGTACAACCGTGTCAAGGAAGAGCTTACCAAGATCGGTTTGGAGAAGTCAAGACATGATGAAGCTCTGTTCTACTGGAGATATGAAGGGAGATGTGAAGGAGTTCTCGCCATCCATGTCGATAATTTTCTATATGGTGGGTCAGCCAAGTTTGAAGAAGTCATGAAGAAAACTAAAGCAATCTTTACAGTGGACAACAAGAAACAGCACCTATATGAAGTACTTTGGGATGAATATTGAAGTATCTAATGATGAAATAAGCTTCAGTCAACATTCCTATATTGATTGTTCAAAGGAAGTAGAACTTCCAAACAAGACAAATCTCGAGCTCTTAATGCTAAAGAGCAATCATCTTTCAGAACAATTTGTGGACAATTAAACTGGATCTCAACACAATCCAGACCTGACATCTCATTTGATGTATGTCAACTGAGTACAAAGCAAAACTCAGCAACAATTCAAGATATTTTACAAGCCAACAAAGTGTTAAGAAAAGTAAAACAAAGGAGAGTTTCACTAAAATATGGAAGGATGCATCATCGACTGAAGCTGGTAGCACACTGTGATGCATAATATGCAAATCTCAAAGATGGATCTTCTCAAGGGGGAATGATAATATGGATAGCAAAGGACGAGTATCTCCGATCAGTAGTTGAGAAGAGTTTGAAGAAGTACCATTGCAGCAGAAACAATGGCCTTACTGGACACAGCTGATACTTATATGTGGCTGTCACACATAATAAATGAACTATTAGATGAAAAGCTGAAAACCACGGAAATATACACTGACAACATGTCACTGACAGAAGCAGTTCACGCAACAAAGGCAGTGGAAGAGAAACGACTGAGAGTTGACATCGCAACTGTGAGAGAAAGCATAAAACGAAACGAGATCACAGTTCAATGGATTGACAATAAGAGCCAACTTGCTGATGTGTTTACAAAGCAAGGTGCGAACAGTCAGGTACTGATGGATGTAATCAAAAGTGGACAAATTTGAAGAGTAGCACTTATCAAGATGAACAGTACTAAGAAAAGACAAAAAAAAGTAAAAGAGAGACAGATTGTTAAGTACATATTACTTACATATTAAGTACATATTGTTAAGTACATATCACGTGACAAATGGCACGGTGTTTTATATTAGTGGTTTGGGCAGGAAAAACTGATCATTGGAGAACTAGCAAACTAGTGTGCGATAATAAGCGAGACTATAAATACTATGAGAAGCGTATAACTTGAGTTTAACAAAGATGAGCATCAGACACATTATCCAGACCAACTATATCATGCATTCTATTGCAATGCGTCGAGATTGATGCACCAAAAAATAAAGATTTGCTCAAGTACATCCAGAGTCCAGATGCACAATGCATCTGTAAGTATAAAAAAGCATATAGGTGCTTAAAGTTTGGCCTGGTTTTGATTGACTATGATAAATGCTAAAATATTTTTATAAAATAGCTTACGTCTTGCAAACTTGAGTGAGTTTGGGAGAATTCGAAAGTACTTATGTAAACCCTCACCTACGACTCAGGTTCACATAAACTTTCAAATTCTCCCAACTCACTCTCGTGTTTGCATCAGGCTATATAAACATGGCTGGCCATTTTCTATTTCGTAAATAACACACAGAAAACAGAACATTACTTAAGAAAAGGTTCACGGTTTGGTGAGTCCTATCGAGTTATGGATGCACGGAGAAATTAAGATGGTACAGCACAAAGTGATAGCCAATGGGACCGGGTCGTTCCCTTGTCTCTAGATGTCCTAAGAGGGGGCGACCCCTTTGACATTTCCTCCAGGGGGTGGGGATATGGATCTTTTCTGGAACGACCCGATACAACTCTATATATTCACTCATTCAATGATACTGATTAGGGTTATATAATGAACAGAGACTCATTAAATGTTTTAAAAATTTTACTCTCAAGAGAGGAAATGCCGTTTCAGAGACCTAAAATTTGAAAAAGATTACGGGGGTACGTGTCCCGGATACCCCTAGAAAGGCTGGCCCACAACAAATCCCCCCCCCCCCCCCCCAGCAATAAAACTCTACACCTATGAATAAGCTAAAGACCAATGATTTCTAGCCAAGATCCAGAACGCAATAAATAAATAAATAAATAAATAAATAAATAAATAAATAAATAAATAAATAAATAAATAAATAAATAAATAAATAAATAAATAAATAAATAAAAGGTTTAATTTACCTCGCATTCACTGCAGTGATATCTTGTCTCAACATGACGCTTGCATAGGTTACACGAATAGACAAAACGATCTTGTCCTTGGTTATGTAAAAAATCAAGCAGCATATAAGAAGAGTTAATCATATGAAATGAGACTAGAATGGCAACAGGGACTGGGCGAACTCAAATGAGAAGAACCAAATAGTTATTAAAACTACGAGATAGTACGCAACTTATTTATAGTCCGTTTCAGCTTGCTTTTGAAATCCGATACGTATAAATGATTGAAATGAACATTCCGAACTACATTGCAATGTTCCAAACTACGTTGCGAGGTAGATACAAATTTACATTGGCAATTTGTTTCTGCTTAACCAAGTATATATTATTACTCGGGCTACCGCAGGTAGATGAGTCGAGGTTTCGTGATTATTCTTCTTCTTCTTTTTATTATTTTGCGACGCGTTATTAGTCCTCCGCATGGCCGCTGGTGATATTGACCAATAAGCTTTGTGAAACTGAGGCATGTGACTATATCTATGCATGTGACCAGTGCAGACTGCATGTGCCTTCTTTCTTTTCGACTGAGTGAGTGAGTGCCCTTTCTCATCTCGGATGTGTTTTGTGTGTTATGTTCACAGACATTAGTTATTGGGAGTAATGTCGCTGGCAAGTATATACGCTTACAATCGCACACGCCGTTCATTAAGTGAACTCACAGGTGACATGAAGCTGTGTAATAAGGTGAAGAGACTTGACATATTGAACGCTGTACATGTGTGGAAATAATACTTTCTTTGTTTGCTTTCCTGATGTCTTTGCTTTCCTGAATTCCTTTCTTTTTTTGCTTTCCGGAAAAAACCCCGAAAAAACCGAGTGAACCGATTTTTTTAAAACGCGTTCGAAACCATAGTTAAAAAAAACATGCATGACGCTACTCGCGCAAGATTTCAGTTTCAAAAACAATTGTATTGATTATAACATCCTAACTATGAATTACAAAGAAACATGCAGTATATAAGATAAATTTTACATTCAGGAGAATCGTCCGGTTTTTCGGCTTTCTTGAAGAAATGCCAAACAGCACTTTGGCTCATTTTGGCAGAGAAATGTTACCAGTAACCAGCAGTTTCGGACAACGTAACAAAGTATTCCAAGTTTCAACGAACGGTTACTTAAAGACAAAGCTGAAAGAGCACGAGTCAGAAAATATATGCGATATAACATTGAAAGCGAAAATTGGTTAATTGTTCATGTTACGCGCCGACTGTTTATGAGTCATACACCAATTTTACTTTAGACCTGTCTTCGCAGAGGTCCATCTTCATTTGAGCCAATCAAAATTCATCTTCGTTTGATACGCTTATGCGTTCAAGCTCGTGCGAATCTGAATCGAAGCCTTTCCGTAATTTCCGTTCTTATATCGGAGATCATACCTGGCAATAAACGTACGGTATTTCGAAGACGCAAATCTCTTCAGTCGTTTTCCCGTCAATTCCGTGTGTAAACGCAACAAAAACCCGTGTAAGTATGGTTCGATGTTATTGAAATACCGATTTTTCTTTCGATTTTTCCGGTTTTCCTCCAAAAGCAACATCGGTTAAATCGGTTTTCAAAAAACATCGGGTTTTTTCGGTTTATCGATTAACCGCCTCACCCTACGCAGTTATAAATAGTTGTGTTGATATTTATATAATACCCAAAGAGACTCGACATATGAACGCTGTGTACATGTGTGGAAATATGTTAATAAATACAGGCAATTGTGTTTTGTTATTGCAAATTGTGTTTTCTATTGGAGAATTGGATTGTGTTTTGACTTTTGTCTGTGACCAATGTGTTTAATAGACTTTAGATCTTAGCACTGCATGTGACAACCTGCGCATGTATATGATTGCAAAACAAAATAATATACATTAACTAACTAAAACTATTATTGTAACTATTGACACTGGCATTAATAGAAGTGTTCTTAAAACGGTTAGTTTTACAACGTGGTATTTTAAAAGTCTGTTTTTTTCTAAGATTCACGGGTAAAATACTATCATTATACGGTAAAAGTTGATGTAATTGTCCGTTTGGTTGAGTCAGAATCTTATTAAAGAACGAGGAACAAAGTTCAGATCTGCGTTGCTGCAGGCTAGAAAGCCCTGATGGTATTAGGGCTTGTTCGTAAGATACATCATAACCATGGATGATACGCATTACTCTTTTCTGTATTCGTTCCATATTGGTGCTAAGAGATTGAAGAGAAACTTAAGCCTGACCTTGATGAAGCAACAAAATCTCTTTACAAGAGATTGAAGAGAAACTTAAGCCTGACCTTGATGAAGCAACAAAATGGGTAAAGAAAAATAAAATGAAAATCCACCAATCGAAGACCAAATATGGTATAATCTCTACCAGACAGAAGCTAGCAAAATCTTCAACTCAAAACCTTGACCTTACACTAGATGGCCAACAAATAACTAAAATGGAATCGGAACGTGTACTAGGGGTTTACATTGATAGCCACCTCACCTGGTCTACACATATTGAAGAATTACGCCGAAAGTTGATAAAGAGAATATCTATCTTAGCAAGAGTAAGAAAATACCTACCAACTCATTACCGATTATTGCTGTTCAATGCAAACATCAAACCTTTGTTTGAATTTTGCTGCACTGTTTGGAGCAATTGCAGTCAAAGCCATCTAGATGACCTTTTCAAGTTGCAGAAACGCTGTGCTCGACTAATTTTGGACAGTCCATATGAAGCAAGGTCATTTGAAAATTTTCAAAAACTTCAGTGGCTACCAATTGACAAGATTTTTCAAATACAAAAGCTCTGTCTTCTTCGTAAAATTATTGATGGTCGAGCTCCAGAGTACTTAATTAATAAATTAGAATCTTTTCGTTTCAACCATAGATATCAAACCAAATCAAAAACTGAATTTCGTCTTCCGAAGCCAAGAACTGATTCCTTAAAAAGAACGTTTTTTTATTCAACACTCAAAATATGGAACATTTTGGGAACAGTACGTGGGGAATCATTTCGTCTTATGAAAGCCAAACTAGTTAAAGATTTCTTCCTAAGATATACTGTTGACAATTTTAGAATTTATAGATTATACTAAACTTTTTATACTGATATTCTTATCAATCATAGTTAAGTAATTATTATGATTTACTTTTAATAATTGCTTTTTACTCTATTTTTATTTAAATTTATTTGATTTAGTTCTATATCGATAGTTATAATTAGAATTAGAGGGCCACTAGGGAGAATACATTATTTGTAATTGGTGTTACCCTCTTTAAATAAAGTTTATTTGTATTTGTATTTTAAGGTATTCTGGCAAACTAAAATCAAAGACTTGGCAAGCATACAATAGGACCGACTGTATACACGAAACATAAAAAGTTGTTAGGTCCCTAACTGAAACATTTGCACGTTTCAGTTGGACTATAAAATATAGTCTCCTTGCAGCTTTCTTAATTGAATTCTCGACATGCAAATTCCACTTTAGGTCGTTCTGAAAGATTACTCCAAGAATTTTGATCGACTGTACCGGTTCAACTACGTTTGTTCCTATAGTAACACTATGTATAGGTTTTGAACGTGAAAAGGAGATGCACAGTTCCTTGCATTTAGTTGGATGTAATTGAAACTTCTTATTGTTAGACCAGTGCTGGATCTCGTTCATTGGTATCTGTGCTTTGCTCGTGTCATCCTTCATTACTACTTCATAAAATGTAGTATCATCGACATGCTTAAAAAGATCATGTGTTGAGGGAGCTTCGAGGTCATTTATCATAATGATAAAAAGCCAAGGCCCAAGCTTTGTTCCTTGAGGGACTCCTGCTGGCACTGAGCCCCACTCAGAAAAACAATCTCGACCTAGCTTTACTCTCTGCTTCCTATTTGTCAGAAAATCTAAAATCCAATTTATAATATGAGCGTTAATATCGTAATGACGAAGCTTCGAAATCAGTAGGCTATGATCGATAAAATCAAAGGCTTTCTTGTAATCAAGGACGAACACTCTGACATCTGCTCCACTGCCATCAGTCGCCTTTGACCAGCTATGCACCATCCTTATTAATGCATGGGTTAGAGCCTTGACATTTATTAACTTTACTTTGATAGTATTTGGACCTGCATATTTTTCTTTCTTTAATTACGCGGTTCCGATAAAATTTGAACAGGGTATGGTTGCCTTGGGCAAGCGCTTTCTGGTGGAGATTAATAAGATTTTTTAAACGGCCTGTCATCCACGGGGCATCTCGACTATGAATTCGGATAATTTTTAAAGGCATAATAGTGTTCAAACCAGACTTAAGCATGTCATTGAAGAATTTTAACTTAGATTGACAAGAATCTAAACCGTCAAGCACGGACCAGTTTATCGAGTTTAAATATCGACCTAGAACGGCTTTAGTGCTTGCTCTCAAATCTCTAACATGCAAACTTTTTTCTGGTACGGTCTTTGAACGTAAGGCTGGTTTAATAACAATAGTGTAATGGTCCGAGAAACCAAATGGAGGGAATCTAACAGGTGATTGATAGAAATTAGCCAGGTTAGTCATGATTAGATCTAACGTACGTTCGCCTCGAGTGTGAAAATTGACCATTTGCTTCAAATTGAACTGAGTTATAATTTGTGTTCGCAACCTGTTCGCAACAGGCTTGTAACAAGCCTGGGAACAAGTTGTAACAATGCTGTTCATTCAAGAAGCTGCTACAGCCTTCTTAGCATCAACCTGTTAACAACTTGTTAAGTACAGAGCGGTATACTGATGACAAGCTGTTCCAACCAGCTTGTTCCAAACTGTGTCACCAGCCTTGTTACAAGTTGCCTGTTACAGACATGTTAACAGACTGGGACAGCCAGTGCGAACACATGATGTCTCAATTAATTCGAAGCGTGATCATCCCCCCCCCCCCCCCACCCCCAGGCATGACGGGCATTTGACATTTTTGCATTAGAGTATTGCAAATGCCCCACCATGGGGTCAGCATAGCTGTACAAAATCCCCACAGGGTTGTCTTGAAATTGATGTAAATGCCCCACCCATGGGAATTAAAGAAGCAGATGTTTATAATGTCAGACAGCTGAAGCGACCGTGACCAACCATATTATTAAACATAAACATATACATATTTATAAAATAAAGGTCAAAAACTACTTTCAAACGTCCCAACTAAGTTGTCCAAGCCTTTTTGCGTCTACGTTGCTATAGCAACAGTAGACGTTATGTACCCGTAAAAACCTATCCGACCGTCTGGGTATTGTCACTTTTGTGACGTAATAGGTTTTCCTCTATCAGATTCATCGGCGCGCGAAACGTTCGGAGCGAATTACATAGCCAACATAAGCGAAGGTGTGCCGATGTTTTCCAATGTAGCTATGTGTGTAATGTGATTTAGTGAATATGGCGTCGAGTGCTTTCTGCTTCATTGCTTCGTCCATCTGTCTGCGACCGATTGAGTCATTGAAAACGAGTTGTTTCTTTTGATTTCGGGGAGATTTTATCAAGGTACGGAAGTAATTATAACTTATATTGTGTCACATCATTGATTAACGTTAATCTCTTTGGAACTTGTGGAAACGTGATGTAAATTGCCTGTTGTACTGGGCTATCTTTTAGGTTGTATATATCAATATCATCAGATTCATGAAATAGTTGTTTAAAAGGAAATATCTTTTTGCAGTTGTTTTACTTTTAACTCAAAGCATTTTGTCCTCAACGTTACTGTATCGAAGCCCGACAGTTACAGACAAAACAGTTTATAGTTTCAAAAATAAATATAGAAATGATACCCTGATTCATTTTATGGGATTTTAATACTCTAAAAGCCATTGTCGCATTAATATGCGTCAAAATAGTATACACTGTACTGTAAGCTTATATTTTATTAAATGTACAACTGTATATGCTATAAAACAGTCCAACCAAGCCATCCATTTCTTCAAAAATGGAATCAAATATTAAACTCTTAGTAAATGCTCCTACCACGATTATTATTAATAACACTTTTTTGCTTCATAGATACTTATATATACAGTATTCTTCCCTAAATGACCGATTTTTTTGTTTTCTGTTTTAGAAATATTGACTGACATGTGTTCATAGCTTGTGACAGTTGTTGCACAGGGACCAATGTGTTAGTGGTGACATTCTGATCAGACGTTATCTGTGTAGTGAATTATCGCATAACTCAAAGTAAACAAACTTAAGTTATTAAGTGAAGTGTGTGTAGTATACCCATGCAGTACGTTTAAGCTCGTAAATGTACCACATCCACTACATGTATATGTACATGTACAACTCATCAGATCACTTTAACTACATGTCATATGCAAACGTAACCAGTTAGGAATGCTATGACTATGAATTTGAATTTGCAACCTTATTGTAGCTCTCCATCTGACCCTCTGAATGGTTAGAGCACCTAACCAGTCATTAGAAGGTTGCAGTCCAAATGTCTGTTATATATCGTGCACGTATGTTGCATTATTACTGAGGAATGTAACTAACATTGAGGAAAATCCTGGATCCATTGTTTATGTAATTGACCGAGGTCAAAAATCTGCCAGTTTCAGTGAGGGCAAACAATCTGTCTCTGTTGTTGACTGCAATGATATGCAGACAGGATGAAACCAGTATGTAACTTATTATGATAGTATTATTTCTGCATGTGTATACACATAGTATAACATTCTCATGCTAAATTATTCAAATATCAACAAACATTCTGAAAAGTTCTTAATATGTATTTTAGCAAATTAAATTGGCTATTTCCTGATTTGGTATATTGCTATGTCCTCTGTTACATTAATTACACATTTACACATTTACACTGCCCGTCAGTGTCTTTGAGGATTATTGCAACCAAAGGCCCATTCACATGATATGATTAACTGGACTCAATTTTCCTCCTGGTGTATGTAGCCCTAAACGTAGACGCATGTACGCATTGCGTGCCTATTTTTCCTGAAGCCAGGAAGCCACAAACAGCACATCATTGATCAAACTCCTGTATTAAAATCCGCTATGATTGATTGCAATCACATGTGCATGGCGTATTTTATAATACGGTTAAAGAACAGTAGACATAAGACATGCAACATTTTTGGCGCTTGTGAGCCAGTGATATTTTTATGGATGAGCATGTATTAGTATGAAATACATAATTATGTGGTGTGCCTTTATAAAAGATAGAATTTTTGTAATTGAGTTATAGATTTACAGTACTTACTTTTGAAAGGTTACTTTTCAAGAAAATAACAGGCAAGTACATACTATTTAGGTACTTCAATAAATTCCCCACCGGGGATGACCTGGGAACAGGTGAATCATCAAATGCCTGTCAAATGCCCAGGGGGGAATTGTCACGCTTGGAATTGAGTGAGACATAACAACTTGCAAAGGTATGTATTAGCTTGCATGGTTTTATGCACCTATCAATGTTAGGCCGGTGGTGGGGGGGGGGGGGGAAGGGGGGGCAGGGCTATGGGGTGGGATTTGATACAAAGATAAATCCCGCGAGGGAGGAATTTGACACTGAGCATAGTCCCAGGGGCTAAAATATTTGACGTACATCGTGGCCGCTAGAGCCTGTGTTCTTTTTGGACTCCGTAACGCCATTAACACGCTTCGGATCGTAGCTCTTGAACATTTTATATTTGAAATGTAATAATTTACATATCCTTTTTAGGCCAGACTTTTTTTATTCATTGGTTTACGGATCCGCCGACCGTAAAAATTCAGAAAGTGAAAAAAAAAATAAAAAATTTGGAGGTCAACAATTTTACGATTTTAGTTTTGGGGTTCTGACATGAAGTACACACCAAGTGAACTTAGACTCTAAGTACTGCTGGCTCATGTTACCGTTGTGGTATGATCCATAGAGATCATACATAAACTAGAGGGGGCATTGGGGGATAAATCAGGTAACCAATTGAAGGCTGCCATCTTGGATAAATTAGTTGGCAAAACAACGATGCCCGGATGAAATTTCTTGGTTCCAGGCCTTTTTTCTGTATCCGAAGCTAATTTTACATTTCTTGTTTATCTCGCCACATTTGTTTATGGAAAAAGAAGGTGGAAAACTCACGAACTACGTATTGTTTTAATAAAATACATCGTGTACGTATGTTGTCACAAATTTCATAAGCTTTTGTTTCATATATAGTTGAAGTTTCTTCGTTATCTGTAGCGTTTTAAAACATTCAAAATGTTCACACCTTTGTTCGTCAAATGATGAGAAATGGACTTATCACAAGTGCTTAGAATTTTGGCTATTGTTTTTAAAATAGTTATTGCACAACCTTGAGCAATATATCAAACGGAACATATTGTAAAATGCAATTTCTGGTAGAACTTTTAAGTTCTTATCTGAACCAGAAATGTTCTAAAATTGTGAAAACATTTGTCATTTTGATCTGGCCTGGGTGAAGTTGGTCAATGTGGGAAGCAGTTTGTTTTGTCTTTTGCAGTTTTGGTGTTTGCTTTTACAGAGCTTGAAATAACGGCCGGCGGCCGGCGGTTTTCCTACCAAATTCCAGTTTTTCCGACCAAATGCTGAAATGATCGGAAATTTTGTCCGGACAAATTTTGAAAAAAAAATAATCTGTTTTTTTAAATGATCGGGTGGGTGCTCAACACTCCATTTTTCTTGTTAAATTTCCATTGGGTTTTCCATCAGTTTTGAGTTAAAGTTGGTTTTACACTTTACAGTGCACTATCAAAATTTCTTCGATCAGAGTATGCTTTAAACAAAGTTTAGTTAACTTAAGTGTGTGACAGTGAGTTACGAGTCAGAGTGACTGCTTTCAATGTTGTTAATTTAACGACCTGGAAGATAAAGAATACGCTTCCTCGACGTTTCGAGCAAAGGCCCTTCATGATCAGGTCAGTTAAATAGGCTGATCAACTAGGCTTATTTGACTCTCCTGACGAAGGTCCTGAGCTCAAAACGTCGAGGAAACGTATTCTTTATCTTCCAGGTTGTCGAGTCGAGATAACAACAGTGCGTGATTTTTAATTCAAAACCATTGCGTTAAACTGCGATTGACGCCATTGTAATCACAGAAACTTATCGTGTAATCCAGCTTTTCAGTTTAAAGTTGTTTCATAGTTACCATTTTAATTAAATTATTATTCACTATAACTAATACGCAATTCAGAATTAAACGTTTGTGTTTTATTATTACAAATAACAAGTAGAGTGATTTATTGCATGCTTGACAGAATTTACTCAACGGAGGGGGTCAAACTAAACTAAAAAATTTCCGACCAAATTTGAAAATTTCCGGTCAAATCTCATTTTGCTCGGAAGTTTTGCCGGACAAATTTTAAAATTATTTCAGGCTCTGTTTTATCTATAACTTTTGGAATACTTTAGGTATGAACTTTGGATATATCTTAAGCAAAAGCTAATTCAAATGTGAAGGTGGGGAAAAGTGTGTAGCTTTTTAGTTGAAGCAGAAGAAGTTTTAGTTGCGAATTAATAGTGAACATATATACGTTTTGTCTTTTGAACATATTTCAAAATTTACATTTGTCACCCTCTGACCTGGTTTGTTGTTTTTCCATAATTTTGCCAGAACTAAAGCTATAAGTTAAGGTAGTATAAAACTTCTGATATGTTTAAAAACAAAGCTTCGTGATTTAAATTAGCTTTAAATTCATACCTAAAGTATTCCAAAAGTTATAGATAAAGCAAACACCAAAACTGCAAAAGATAAAACAAACTGCTTCCCACATTGACCAACTTCACCCAGGCCAGCTCAAAATGACAAACGTTTTCAATTTTAAAACACTTCTGGTTCAGATAAGAACTTAAAAGTTCTACCAGAAATTGCATTTTACAATATGTTCTGTTTGATATATTGCTCAAGGTTGTGCGATAAGTATTTTAAAAACAATAGCCAAAATTCTAAGCACTTGTAAGTCCATTTCTCATCATTTGACGAACAAAGGTGTGAACATTTTGAACGTTTTAAAACGCTACAGATAACGAAGAAACTTCAACTATATATGAAACAAAAGCTTATGAAAATTGTGACAACATACAGTACGTACAGGATGTATTTTATTAAAACAATACGTAGTTCGTGAGTTTTCCACCTTCTTTTTCCATAAACAAATGTGGCGAGATAAACAAGAAATGTAAAATTAGCTTCGGATACAGAAAAAAGGCCTGGAACCAAAAGATTTCATCCGGGCATCATTGTTTTGCCAACCAATTTATCCAATATGGCAGCCTTCAATTGGTTACCTGTGGCTGGCTGAAATTAGGATTGGATGCCCCCTCTAGTATTTATATGATCTCTATGGTATGATCAATATGGAGATTAGCCTAAATGTTTAGAAGATAAAAACATCGATTTTAAAGAGCTGAGACAAGTGAAATATGAAAATACGACTATCGGGGAATTTATTTCTGCTTTGTTGACCGAAAGAGAAGTAGATGCTGTTAGAATTGAAAAAATAATCAAGTCATCAGAAACGAACAACCAGACAACACTACAACAACAGTCCGAGTAGCAAGTGAAACACCATGTATTTTAATCCACAACACGTTTGGTCACCGATATATTTTTGTTACTGTGACAAAACTTTGTATGCCTCAGGGGGGGGGGGGGGGCAGCACAATACAAATTGGACTATTCAATTGTGCACCCTATTTGCACTGGCTGCCATGTGAAAGGATTACAACCAGCTGTCTGTAACGCATTAAAAGTTGGGAAGAAGAGAAAGCACTAACTATTCCAGTTTTTATATATGAAACTATGTACAAACCATCAATATGTTGTGTTTTTAAAGTTTAAAAATAGAGATTATTAAATTTGGTTGTCATTACTCAGTGTGTTTTTTGTTGGTTTTTTCCGACCTACTGACCAGTTTTTTTTTAAGTCAAATCCGTAAACCAATGAATAAAAAAAGTCTGGCCTTATATATTTGTCATTGTTTGATTGTTTAAGATCTATAGATGCTTTGCATAAAGCTGAAACAACGGATGTATATGTCCCTAAGGCAAAATTTTAAGTACAAATGTCAAATATTGTGTCTGTGTCGTGAGAGCAATTCTGTTTATATTTAAAATCTATTTAACATTTGATAATCTTGTTTTTGACACTTTAATAATGTAGATGAAACCACTGAAGGTGTGGAATGCCAACAGGACTATCAGAAAAGTTATTAATGTAAAGTCAGTCAAAGAAATACTCGAGAAGGGTGAGTTGCTGAGTTTGGCATTGAATGTGGTTTGGTTTCACAGGTCCGTGTACCGAAGGGAGCAGATTTCAGTGGTTCATGACTCATTTAGTTTTTATCTCACCAGTACGAACCGGTTTTAGATGTTTTTTCATGTCCCGCAGGTACGATATTTGACCTACATGTACAATGATGTTCCTGGAGTAGGGAATTTGACACAAAATTATGTTTCGAAGTCAAATCCCCCCCCCCCCCCCAGCCCTGTCTCCCCCCCCCTCTGCTGGCCTAACATTGATAGGTGCATTACGTGTGTACTATATATAGCACTGTGATTTTGCAGTAGCCCGAGTAGACTGTGCCACAGTCCCTTATAGGGCTGGGGGGAAGGGGAGGAGTAGCGGGAGGCAAGCAGTGAAGCCACGAGTCGACCTGTGTGCGGGTGTGGGAGGGAGAAGGGAATAAGGGACTGTGGACATTCTACTCATAAAATTGGGGAGCGTTGTTCAGACAACGCACAATTCTCATTGGCTGAAACTTTATTTCATTAACACCTAAAATTCGATTGATGACGCGTGTGAAACTATAATATTTATACATGTAGCTTGCTTCCATCTCGACCGAATCAAACACTCAATAAGTGCAGCAAGTTCTTTACCTCTTGGTGTTCTTACAAATAAAGAATTGTCTTTCTTGATAAGGGGTACTTTCACTCTTTTCTCATATGGCTTTACCGGTTGCCGTTCAACTTCGATTACGGACATGCAGCACCGAATACCAGGGATCTTAGTAATATTTTACGTTTTGGGATATTGCGTTTGACGTCATCAACTGAGCTGGACTTCAATCTTAAAGGCGATTCTGTTCATTGTGCCTTTTGCTTGGCGCTTGATGAATGTGGCAAGGTACTCATTCGTTTCAACCGGATTTCACTATCACTCTCAGTTTCATCGTTTGCTGTTTTTCGGTTTATAATTTTGACTTTAAATACTTCACAGAAGTTCTTGAACTCCATATCTCCCTTGTGCATTTGCCACACACCCTTAAAGCCTGGTTTTCATATGTCGCCGATCATCGGCGATTTGTGATTTAGATGCATGTTAAGTAAAAGAATAAAAGCACTGCTTTTCTGCATTGTTCTTTATTACTTAACATGCTGCTGTATTTCCCGTTTTAACATGCATCTAAATCACAAATCACCAACGATCGGCGACATATGAAAATAAGAAGAATTCCAGCAATCCGAAGGTTTGGAATTTCAATGACTTGGAGCAAATTAGCCAAAGTTTGTTTTGGTACACTTTGTCTATGGCCTTGTTGAGACAATAAATATATTTTCCGTCGACGTCCTGTACCCTTTTGGACCAAATAATAAACGAATATTTATTTTACAGACACGGAAGATATCGTCAGTGGCTGAATCTTTCACTGTTATGTGCGTCTAGCAGGTTTTGTCGGTGTATTGTTTGGCAACTGATCCATAAAGTCCTAACGTTTTTACAAAGCTCATGACCATGTCCTTCGGTTTCGAGTGAAGAAATTCGAGAAGAAATTGACAACTCAGTAGCCGAAAAAGGGGCAGACCTGCAGGTGAAATAAGGTGAGCAAGTGTGAAAAACAAACAGTCCCTTATTCCCTTCAAAGCTTATTAATTCGAACTTCACAACAAACTTCGCGAACTTCCGTACCAAGTCCCCAAAACGAATATGTCGACAAATGAATTTCAAAAGCAAGCTGAAACTGACTATAACACATACCGAAATATGGTATAGTAGGTTAATACTGCCAAAACAGAGAACGTAAGTGGTCTAACGTTTCGAGCGAAGGCCCTTCGTCAGAGAGAAACAGTGGTCTAACGTTTCAAGCGAAGGCCCTTCGTCAGAGAGAAACAAGTTTCTCTTCGAGCGAAGGCCCTTCGTCAGAGAGAAACTCGTTACGTTTCGAGCGAAGGCCCTTCGTCAGAGAGAAACTCGTTACGTTTCGAGCGAAGGCCCTTCGTCAGAGAGAAACAGTGGTCTAACGTTTCGAGCGAATTACGTCACAGAGAAACTCGTTTTGTTTTTTTTAAATTTATTTTTCACCCATATATACATTAAAATTAAACTACATAGTTCCAGAATTATCTAATGTTGAAGGCCTAGGGACCTACTAGAAACCTTCTCAGGCTTTTTATTTAAGGCCCCTAGTTTATGTTCTATTTAATTTTTCCTAATTAATGTTAGTCAGTTCAGAGTTCTTAAAAGAAGAAAGAAGATAAAAAGATGTAATATTAATAGATATAAAGGATATGTGTACATAAAAGGATGTAATTAATGTATTTATTATATATAGAGAGCAAAGTGAAAAGGCTGTGCACCGCCGAGACCCCCAACAAGACACTGGCGAACCGAGCGGATGAAAGGCTCCGCCCGAAACGTCAGCATCCCGCCAAAAATCTTGGTAGCTCACCACTCTTCTGCCCTGTAATATTAATAAATATAAAGGATATGTGTACATATTCAGTGAGAAATTTACATGCAATAACTTGGCTATACATATGCCAAGCTGAAGTGTATAATATTTACAGTAAAAGAGTAAGAGGAAGCCAATATATAACTATTATATACTATTAAATATATAACAATTATACAACAACTTTTTTTTTTTAAAATTACATATATATATATATATATATATATATATATATATATATATATATATATATATATATTGTGTTATTAAGTATGGTATAATTACGTGCTGTTGTTCAACAAAGTCTATTTACTTTGTAAGAAATATTTTTTAACTTTACTTTTGAAGATGTTATAGGATTTAATATTTTTATATTTGGATTCTAGCTCATTCCAAACATCAACTCCTTTATTAGAAAGATTATGTTTTGCATAATTTGTTCTTTTATAAGATTTATGAATATGAGATGCCTTTCTTGTATTGTGATGATGAATTTCATTATTACATACAAAATAATTTGTAAATATTTCTGGTAAATTTTGTAAGTGATAATATCGAAACATGAATAAACTGGTTAAATAATCATTCATTTTGTAAATGTTTAATATTTCTAAATCCTTAAATATTGGTTCAGCATGTTCAAAATAAGTATTAAATGTCATTAATCTAACAATTTTTTTTTTGATATTTACTAATTTTTGAGTTCTTTTTTTATATGTATTACCCCACAATAGATTGCCATAAATTAGATATGGATAGACTAATGCATAATAAATTAGTTTTAGAGCATTCAGATTTGTAAAATGCCGTATTCTGGTTATCACCGCTGTAGATTTAATAATTTTTTTGGATATTAAATCAAGGTGGTCATTCCATGTTAAACATTCGCAGGGTTCGAGATTAGAATTTTTTGTAGGTATCCATCATGGATACCAGCATTTCTAAGTTGGTACCCAAAGTCAACATGTGGTATCCAACTTTGACACTGTATATACACTATATACACCGGTTCAGCACTAAGAGCTTTAACATTTGCAGCACATTTAACATGCCCGCTACTCGTGTTGTGCTTTCGAAGTGATTTGATGTGGAAATTATCACATCCTTTAACAAACGCACTTGATTTATCTGCATGCTTATTCTTCGTGCAAACATCGCAAAACATTTTTTTGTTGACTAACCTCACCCATGGAAATGCCTTTTGCCACAATGGGTTAAACTTGCGCTTTTGTTTCGCATTTGACCTTTCGCTTTGATCGATATTAATAGCATCATTTCCTTGATCGCCTTGATCCGTAGGCAGTATCGATGATGTAATTGACCCGGTAAACTCTTGAACTTCCTCAGAAGCTGAAGGATTGTCGGTCGGATTCCGAACAACAAATTTCCACATCATTTAATTTACTTGTAATACATTTTGAAAAACTATAAAACCTCCGGGTAAAAAAGCGACGAACAGCGAAACACGAGGCCGCACAATTTGTAAATAATGAGATGACCATGTAAGGATTTCCGGATGCTGACAATTATAGCCTGACACACCCGCCATTTGCAGGCACGTGCCTGTGTATACTATACAACCTGCAATCCTACATTTAATTTTCACCGTTTTGAAATTCGTAAATTATGATAAACCCATGCTCGAAAATGCTCGAATGTTCTCAGTTTCTTTTGGTATATACAAACCTTTACTCTATATATTTTGTATTCTTTAACTAATACCCATAATTTTGGTATTTCATCAACAATTTACTTGGTATCCAGCTAGGATACCAAGGTTATAACATGTGGTATCCAAAACTGAAATCTGGTATCGTCAGGATACTAGGATACCGCAAATCTCGAACCCTGAACATTCGTCGATAACAATACCCAGAAATGTTGTCTTTTTAACTTGCTCAATAGTTTCATTGTTCAAGGAAATTGTTATGTCTCGTTTCTGTTTTTTCTTTGATGACCTAAATAAAATAAACTTTGTTTTTACAGTATTTATAGATAGTTTATTAATATTTAACCAATCAGCTATTTTATTGATTTCTATTTGAATTATTTTATTTAATGTTTTAAGGCAAGTGTGACTAGAAAATATATTTGTGTCATCAGCAAATAATATAACCGAAATTATTGTACTGCAATTTTCAATATCGTTTATGTATAAAAGAAATGAAAGTGGTCCAAGTATTGATCCCTGAGGAACACCGCTTGTAATTGTCATTTCTTTCGATTTTACTTGATTGTATTTTACAATTTGCTTTCTATTTTCCAAATAACTTTCAAACCATTTTTTGGATATGCCTCTTATGCCATAATATTCTAACTTTTTAATCAGAATCCCATGATTAATTGTATCGAATGCTTTTGATAAGTCAAGGAAAATACCAATAGTGTATTCTCCTTTATCTATTGCTTTGGTAATTTTGTCAACAAGTTCAATGATTGCAAGTTCTGTTGATCTATTTTTTCTGAATCCGTATTGATGTTTTGATAAGATTTTGTTTTTTTCAATGAATTTAATTAGTCTTTTGTACATTAGCTTTTCTAATACTTTCGAGAAACAAGTGAGAACTGATATTGGTCGATAGTTTACAAATTTATTGTTTTCATTTGCCTTGTGAATGGGTGTTACTAAGGCTATCTTTATCTTGGTAGGGATAATTCCATTTAGAAACGTCAAATTGAATATATGTGTAAGTGGTTTAGAAATTTCTTTTGCAGATAGTTTTACTATTCTAGTGCTAATTCCATCGTATCCGAGACTTTTATTAGAATTCATGTTAATTAATTCGGTTTCTAGTTTGTTTTCAGTAATTGGGTCAAGGAACATATTATTTTGGTAGTTATCAAAAGTTGTATCTGTGTTATTGTTAATTTTTTTTGCCAGTTTAGGTCCAACATTGATAAAGTATTCATTGAATCTGTTAGCTATTTCCAATGGATCATTTATTATATCTGTGGAGTTCATTCCAACAAACGTTTTGGGTATTTCCTTATTATTCTTGTTTATTAAGAATTCCATTTAGGGTTTTCCATATCATCTTTGTATCGTGTTTGTATTTTATTAGTTGCTCCTCATAATACATTTTCTTTGATACTTTTAGTATATGATTTAATTTTTTTTATATCTTTTGTATTTGTTTTCATTTGTTTCACTTGGATTTATTAAGTATGCCTTATAAAGTTTACTTTTCTTTTTTATTGATTTTAATGTGCAATTTGTTATTCACGGACTCTTTTCTTTATTAAGTTTCTTTTTAACAAGTTTTGTGGGGAAATTTGTTTCAAAAGCTTTTGTAAAGGATTTGGAAAATTCATCAAAGGCATCTTCAGGGTTGGTATTATTGGCACGTACATTTTCCCATGATATATTTTTTATTGTATTTGAAAACGATTTAATGTTTACATTGTTAATTATTCTTTTAAAATTTGAGTTATCGATAGTTTGTTTGTTATTGCCCTTATCAGTATTCATATTACAAATATGAACTATTGGCAAATGATCTGAGATGTCACTAAATATAATTCCATTAAGGCTAGAATCGATTTTTTTTGTGTTATTTGTAAAAATATTGTCAATTAGTGTTGCAGTATGAGCAGTGATTCTTGTTGGTTTTGTTATAAGTGGAAAGTAAGCAGATGTAAAAAGTTGTTCGACAAATCGATTTGCATAATCACAAGACTCTGATTTAAGTAGATCAATATTAAAATCCCCCATAAGATAGCAAATTTTGTTTTCTTTATCAATTTTGTCTAGTATTTTATTCATTGCATTTTCAAATATTTCAATTTTATTATTTGGTGGTCTGTAAATTACCCCTACAATTATATTTTTACCAATAGATGTATTTATTTCAATAAATGTGGTTTCAATTATGTCTTCTATATTAGTATTTAAATCGTTACGAATTTTATATTGCAGCTGTTTCGAGACATATATACCTACTCCTCCACCTTTTTTGTTTGCTCTATTTGAGCCAATATAAGCATGCTCTTGTAGTTTAAATTTGTTGTTGTTTATATTGTTCAGCCATGTTTCTGTTAAACCTATTATTTGAAATGATTCATTTAACGAATTAAGTAAGTCTTTTAAGTTATCAAACTTATTTGAGATACTTCTTATATTTAAGTGTAGTAGTGCAAAGTATTTTTCTTGGTTTATTTCTGTAGTTTTTTCTTTGAATTCGTTTGGCAGATAATAATTACAGTTTATTTTATTTATGTCAAAGGACATATCCAGGTTTGCATTGTTTTCACACAATGACATATCGTTATTTGATTGAAAAGGATTAAATTTCAATTGGTTTAGTCTATCCATATCACTTTGGCTAAATCTACTTTCTGATTCGTGGTTTATAATGTTGAAATCACTGTCGGAGAGTGTTTGAAATGGCAAGGAATTATTATTTCTACTAGACATAACTAATTATGTTAGCGTTACAAAAAAACAGAAACAAAGGTATAAATTTGAAAGGATACTCGTTGTCAGTGAAATGTGACTCCATGTTTACTGTAGCTTCATGTTAGGTTAAATACTTGTCCCTCGATAAAAAGTTTATCCCGCACCATTCTCGCTCTCTTGCCAGCAGCTTTCGCTTTCTTGTATTCAGGATATAGTCTCTTTCGAATCCTCGCGATTTCTTCAGGGAATTGTTCGGAAATCCCGATCCCCGTTCCCTTGAGTTTTCTTGGTAATTGAACTTCACCACGATAGGTCGCGGTTTCTCCGTTCCCTCTCTTTTTCTACCAAGTCTGTGTGATCTGTCTATCTTCACTTTCGTTGTAGCCTCTTCTATGTTCATTTTGTCTTCCAAAACTTTGTGAATAATGTCAGATGTATTCTCTTTCTCGCTTTCCTTAATATTATAAAAGATAAGTCAATGACTATTGTTCAACACGGCGTTCTCCTTCTCCAATTTATCTACGCGAAGTTTTGTTTCTTCATCTTTTATCTTGCGTAGTTTGTTTTCCTCCTTCAAGTCGATTACTTCTGCGTGAGCAAATTCTATTGATTCTTTCACGTCCCTTAGATCTTTTTCCACAGTCTTTATTCGGTCTTCGATCAACTCCAGCTTGTCCAATTTCTTCATCATTACTTTCATCATCTCATGTATATCTTCCAGTTTTACGGGTTTTGTTGTTTTTTCCTCTTCCATCTTGTTCGGTGTATCGTTCGGTTTTAAAATCTTAGTTCGAACTGACTTATTGGGCGTACTATTAACTGAGTTACTTAAATTTTGCGCGCTGTGCTTGGGAGGCTGTTGCTTCGACGCCATTTTGTCAAGGGCCTTCGCTCGAAATGGTTAGACCACTTACGTTCTCTGTTTCGGCAGTATTAACCTACTAATTCCATATTTCGATTGCTGTTTCAACACTGCCTACGCAGCACACTACTTTTATGTAACACATACCTTCGTTTATATCATTTTGTTGCTCGGCCATCACCAGTAAAACGACTTGTTGATCAGCTCATAGACAATCCAGAAGACAGGGACTAGAAACGCCACTGATTTCGCGGGACTCCTTTCGTGAAATTCCTTTCGTGACATCCGTGATATGATTTTCAGCACGCAACAATCATCGGTTGTCAAGGCAACCGGCTTTAAACCAGAACAAAAACGATAGTAAACATACGCGGTTTATGCAAATTTATTCGAAGAAGATAATTACTGTAGAGATTTTTGGAGTTTACCTGTCAAGAGAGATATATTTTCAAGGTATGTACGTTTTTAAATGTTTATTTTTACAGTAAATAGCGATTATAATTCTCGTCTTGTTTTGCTCTTTGTATCACACGTAAGTCGCCATTGTTGTTGTCGAAGTATGCTCTCAAGAGGAACCCTGTAACTAAAATTTGAAAGAGTTTTAGGACCTTAGAATTAAATATTTAGAATAAGAAAAGAATTATCAACGGAACTGTCGCTTCTTTATTATCTGTTTAGTTTTCTATTGACCAGAAACTCCCATTGATTGTGCGTGTAGTGTTCACGACTACAACAAAGTCGCCATTTTTGTTGTCGAAGTATGCTCTCAATAGGAACCCTGTAACTAAAATTTGAAAGAATTTCAGGACTTTGTATTTTTATATTTAGATTAAGAAAAGAATTATCTACGAAACTGTCGCTTCTTTATTATCTGTTTAGTTTTCTATTGACCAGAAACTCCCATTGATTGTGTGTAGTATTTGATCATGTAAGAATTAAGGTCTAATGGTATACTATCTCAACAAACTGTTTAGATGCCATATAGAAAAGGCTATGCAGTCAAAAAAAGGTTCAAGTTGAAGAAAATGGAATCCAAACGAGAACTGAAACATTCTGGCTTCATTTACAGACAACAAGGAAAATAATTTGTGCCAGCACCAGACTGGTCTGCCAGGCCTTGGCAACTTGCTAGCTTGGTGGTGTAATGATTGCCAGCCCGAGATACCCCACTGGGGATTGTGACCCTCCAAATTTAGTACTGTGTACATCTATTTACTGACTTTATCTATGCATCCTTGTATCTCAATGCTACACAGTGCTGTTATTAATGGGATTTATGCAATAAATATTATCAAAACTAGCTGTGTGTTGTTTATGTGGCTCCACCCCCTGGTTCATTGTGGCTATCTGGTCACGCATGGCACACATGAAGTGTCACACACCAGCGATTAAAGAATCAGGCACTGTTGAACAGAGGCACATGATACATGCATCACGCATGCTTAGAAGGCTGATGCAATATCTGGAACTACTAGTCAGGGTTTCCTGAGCCCCAGGCTCAGCATTGTTGGCACCATTTCTCGAGTGGTTCAAAACAATTTGTGTTGGTACTAGGTTGCTGAAATAGTGCCGGATGAAGGTAAAACCTCAAATTTTCTGACAAAATCAGGATCTGAACAGAGGACATGAAAAGCTTGCCAAATGTTTCACGCTGATTGGTAGGTAACTACTTTAAATCCCCTGTTGTTGCTGCTTCCCATAGTTTAGCTAATATGATGTGAAGCATTTTCACATCACATAGTCTTCTATATTTTGTAGCATACATTCAGCAGAAGAAACTGTTTTAGGACCCTGTTGGGATCCTTTAATTTTGTTAAAGGGATCAGATATTATTTCAATAAGTGTTTCCACCATTAACTGTTCACCATCATTACATAAGTTGGTGATCGAGTATTTTGTATCACTGGTGTGAGGAATTTCTGTATTCAAAAAAGAAAAGCTAAGAAGGGTGAAAATCCATACAGAATTTTTTACAAAAAACTTATACCCATTGTACACTGAATTAATTCCATCTGAATTTTGTGGATATTACTGTACATATTTCCCCAAACTCATTTTCCATAAGTTTTATGTACTGTATTGTTTGATCTGTGCATGTTTGAACAACTTAATATACTAAATGTCTGACTATACTTAAAGTAAGATATTTAAGTCTTAACAGTACTAAAATCGTACAAAAGTATGAACACCACAGACTACAATTCATAGTTTATTCCATATATCTGTAGTTAATACAAAATAATTTATACATATACTGTACTGCATTTATACAAATGAAATAGACTCACTTTCTTTTTAAACATAAGCTTACTGTAGTTTATCTGTTCACAGACAATCCAGAAGACAACGTTTGTCTTCTGGATTGTAAGATCTGCTACACAAGTCAGTTAATAGGAGTGAAGAGGTATTATCTCTTAAATTACTGCCAATGATAATTTGTAGCAAGAGTTAAACCATAATTTTGAAGTTTTACCCAGAGGCTTTGCTTTCTTTTTACTTGTACGTTTGTTTTCCATCTGAAATTGAGGAATAAAAGGTATACATCAAAACATAATTTATTAGATTTTTAATTCAAGACAAGAAATGAGCACATGAAAACGTTTACCAGAAGGGAATAATTAATTACCTTCATTTTCAGGTATTTCTCCGTCTTCGCTACTTGAATCTTCGCCCTCGCTCTCACTGTCTTCTCCAATATCTCATCCCAGTTGACCGCATCCGCCATATTTTATTATTTTGGCATTAAACGAGCCCGCAAAAATTATGCACAGACCGTATCACGGATTTCACGCGCGAAATCAGTGACGTTTCTAGTCCCTGTCTTCTGGATTGTCTATGATCAGCTTGATCTGCCACGATGATCCAGTCCAGGAACCGGAGTTCGTGCGAGGGGGAGCCCAACAAGACGGATGTTTCGCAGCGCGGACACCCTCATTAAACTTTAAAATTATAAATCTTCTTTACGCATGCGTAAGTTAAAACGCAATTTACTAAGGAAATTCTTAGTATTGTAGGATTGTTTCAAAGAAATTGTTGAATTAGGACAACAAAAAATGTGATCGATTCCAAAGCGGAGCTGTTTATAGAAGTGGATCTACGCCGTTTAATTATTAAACCATGGCCACTCACCTGTTAAAAGCGCTAACAGACTTCTCAGCCGAATATATATAGACTTTCATTATCTTACAGAAATTTCTGTCAAGAGGTGTATCACTACTGTATCACTCCCAAAAATCCCGTACATATTCAGGACATTTTTACTTTCACGCGGAAAAATATACTTTTAAAAAATCCGGAAATTCTTACAGATCCTAGAAAATAAAAATAAACTTTAAAAAACCTTAAAAATCCTCGAAAATTTGTAGATGTTTTAAAAAAAATTTTCTAAGAAATTTATGAAAATCTTGAAAAGTCTTTTCAATATAAATTTTAAAAAATCCCAAAAAGTCATATCAGGTTTTGAATCCAAAAATCTTATGCGCTTGTCAATTTTCGGAGTGATACACTCCTCGGTTTCAGTAACACACCGGTACTAGTATTATTTTTAAAAAAATCTAAAAGTAATTTTCTTAATAATGCAAAAGATGTTCTATATTGAGGAAGGCTATTTTATTACATATTGGAGAGGGGGGGGGGGGGGGGGGGGGAGGGGGAGGGAGGGGGAGGAGGAGGGAGGGTAATCTCGTATATAAGGGATACGGACAGTGAAATAAAAATAGCGTGCTGCGAAGGCAGTGTTGAAACAACAATCGGAATGTAGACTGACGTTTCTCTCCTACGGTACGTTCTGTTTCGGCAGTATGTCAAATCTTACTATATAAGGATACAGGTAGTATGTCCCCCCTATAGGGTATATGATTAACGAGCTCCGGGGTCTGGGATACAAATTGTCCATTTTGGTCTGGAATAGGGTGCATATTTCGGTCTGAGATAGGGTATGGATGGCGATGTGACACCAGTGCTGGATAGGGTATTGAACTTTTTTTAGCTCAGGTCCGGGACAGAGATGAGGTCAGGATTTTGAGGTCACGGCGGCACACCCCTACCAAAAAAATTCCAGAGTACCCCCGGTGTATAGTCTACAGTGGTTGTGCATTTTGACCTAAAAGTTGTATTAAATGGTTTAAGTTATGTAAACTTAGTAAAGAATTTTGTAACACTTGTGACATTTATGGTATTAAAGTATGTTTATTGACAGTTTGATGCAATTTATAATATAAAATTACGTTGTATAGCATTTATACACAAAACAAAATATAGCCCAAACTTCAATTAATAATAATAATAATAATAATAATAGTAATAATAATAATAATAATAATAATAATAATAATAATGATAATAATAATAATAATAATAATAATAATAAGTAAAAGAAATGCAGGAAAGAAATGCAGAAGAGATTGGAGAGCCTGGTAGATTTAGAGCTGTATGACATGAACCTCGTGAAAGCAATCAACTGCAGGGTTATACCAATTGCAGGATATGCCATGAACGTGTGCCAGTTCACCAAAGAGGAACTATACGATCTTGACATGTTGGTGAAGGAGATTCTACGCAAAAACAATATGTTAGGTAGACAGGCAAGTGACGAACGGCTATACATGAAAAGGAAGGATGGTGTACGAGGTGTAAAGAGTCTGAGACAGGTTTACAAAGAGACGAAAGTGCGTGTGGCGACATACATGGTGTTAAGCCCAAGCCGCTGGATAAGGGTTGCATGGAAGAGAGAGTATAATAGCGAGTACAAAAGCCTGAAAAGGGAAGCGGAACAAGCACTGCAGGAAATGGGCCTTGAAGTTGACTTTAGAGAGGCAGAGATATGGAAAGATCAAGAGAAGATGGAGAAGGACTGGTCAGGTTGTTGGAAGGAACTGAAGAAGGGGATGAAAAAAGGATATGGGGAAAAGCTGAAGATTGAGTACAAAGAGAAAGTTATGCAGAGTCAAGTGTTTGCAGGGCAGGAAAAGGAATGCCATATGTGGTTGAATTCGAACACTACACCACAGAAGACAGCAGGAATCATGAACATGTTGGAACAAATGGTCGAAACCCGGAAATGGAAAGCGATGCGAGGAAGTGGAGACACAGATGGAAAGTGCAGGTTATGTGGACAGCACGAGGAAACCGTTCAGCACCTGCTTGCAGGATGTGGAATACTGGCGGGAGGTGAATACCTAAGCAGACACAACAACGCATTGATGGTGTTAGCAGTTAACTGGGCAATAGATAAAGGACTCTTACCTGAAAGCACAGTATGGTACGGAGAGATATGGAAGAAAGGACATGTACTCAAGGGCGATGAATTCAAACTTTGCTGGGACTTCGAGTACAAAATGAGGAAAACGAGTACAGCGCGTAGACCGGACCTGACCCTGGAGGATGGAAGAGAGAAGAAAATATGGCTGGTGGACATGCCGTGCCCACAGGAAAGAAACATAGAGGAGGTAACACGAACCAAAATACGAAAGTATCAACAACTTGCGTTCGAGACTAGAGAGAAGCGACCAGGATATATAGTGGAAGTGGTACCAGTTATCATCGGATGTTTAGGAGGTGGTGTGGGGAAGACGGGAAAAACGGTGGCAAAAGTAATCAAAGGAGAAGGAAACGTGATAAGAATAGTGAGAACAATGCAGCAAACAGTACTGTTCGAAGGAGAGACAATTATAAGGAAAGTGTTAAGTGGAGTAGTTCAACCGAAGTAAGACTCGGTTAATGTCCCAACAATTATTGGTGGGAATGTGAAACCGGCCAGACTTTATTTTTAAGCTGGCTATATGCTGATAATAATAATAATAATTTAATTCATCACTTCACTTCACTTCGCTTCGCTTCGCTCCGCTTCCCTTCCCTTCCCTTCCCTTCCCTTCCCTTCCCTTCCCTTCCCTTCCCTTCCCTTCCCTTCCCTTCACTTCAATTCAATTCAATTCAATTCAATTCAATTTAATTTAATTTAATTTAATTTAATTTAATTTAATTTATTTTAATTTAATTTAATTTAATTTAATTTAATTTAATTTAATTTAATTTAATTTAATTTAATTTAATTTAATTTAATCTAATTTTAATACATGTCAATTATATACTAAGATAAATCGAATGTATGTGAGAGACCAAAAACAGAATTCTAAGATTCCCTTAATATTGGCCACCTTGCTATTACTATAAAAATAATAAAAATAATAAAATAAAAAATAAAATAATAATAAAAAAATACATATATATATAAAAAATTGAATACAAATAATACTAGGGATTAAATACAGTAGGAAAACGATCGCAATACAGACTGGAGAGTTGCCTCTTAAATATAATGCAGTGGATTGAACAGAACAAATGCTGTATGGTAAAGAATTCAATTTGAAAACATCAGTACGTGCAAATGGAACAATCAACTTAAGGTTATCAGTACTGCGTAAGCTCCGACCAGTGACAGACCATTGAAATAAATCTGCAGGTATTTGAAGTTTCATCAGTCTATCTTTATACTCAATGTTGCTGCCAAGGATAAGACGTGAAGCTCGCCGCTGAACTTGTTCTAGCTTGACAATGTTGCGCTTCTTATATGGTGACCATGCAGACTTGGCTGGCACGTTCCATTATCGATCTAACTCATGTTGTATACAGTAAACGTTTAACATGCACTAGAGTCATCCATTTCTCTCGTTGAACAGTAAAGAAGCTAGGCCTAACATTTTTTGTGCTTTGGCGGCAATGTTATCAATGTGACAGTTCCAACTAAGATTCGGCTGCATAACCAAACAACTAGCTAGATCCTTTTCGGATTCGACAATACCAAGCGACTCGCTCCCTATATAAGTAATATTGATCGAACGGTCAAAATGTGTATGAGTTCGAACGTAACCACCCTTAAACTTTACATTTGCTAATATTAGTCCATATCCCGTGCGATGGACCAGTCACAAAGTGCATTAAGATCAGCCTGAGTAGATTACCCTGCACATCCAGCAACGGAAGTGACGTCATAGGGGTGTGCGCACATGATGTGATGTCATAGGGGTGTGCGCACAGGTGTGCGCACACCTTTACGTAAATCCTTAAAAAATTAATAAAGTAGGTCAGTACAATTTTGAAGTGATAAAATGAACACCTCCAACTCGGTAATGTGGGCAAACAACCTGGATATAGACGAAGTGGTTCCGTCAGAAGTAAAAAACATATGTGACTTAATGAATGC